>BQNB010032343.1:0-51321 GCA_026074375.1 Tanacetum coccineum | reverse complement strand
CTTATTATATATTTATAAGTATATTATATTTATTTATATTTATATATTTAAAAAGGGTTGATTAATCAACAACAAATCAGGAAGAAAATGCATTGTTGTTGTCGACTGGTGTGATCTGAAGGGCGTCTCTGAGTGTGTCTTTGGTGAGATCGAGCCATTGCTCATCTAGTTGACAACTGTAACTCCCTGTGGTTTTGTCATATCGAACAGTGTCCCAAAACTACTAAATATAGATTGATGGAATTGTCGAGGAAGCAATGAAAGCTCTGAAGAAGTTGGTGTGCTTCAGAATGTCCACCGTAATCTTGTAGATTAGATTGTTTTGTGACTTTTCAACATCCAAATAGCAGTTGCTTTTTCCTACAGGCACCCATCTGCTGCGAGGCAGGATCTGATCATCAGTACGAGTGGGTGGTGCCATAGCAGGTGCTTGCTCAGCAGGAGCATTAACATTAACATCAGCAATTGTATCTACACAATCACATCCACAGAAAGGCATACATACATAACGGAGATGTTAGATGTGAGCAACTGCTCAGGAGTTAATCAGTTATGGACTAAATCCTGGAAAAGGACACTGAGATCATATTAAAGCGGTGATCAATAGATTTGGTCAACTTTTGAGTCAACGGAAGTTAACTCATGGAAGAGAAGACAAAACGCAATGACCAAATCACAATTTTCAAGCAATACTAGACAAAACGCAGAGGTTAAGACATATTAGGTAGAGCAAAACGCAAGACATAAAACCCAATTAGTTAACAAAACGCAATTACACACAAGTCGCAGACATCTCCCAAGCAAAACGCAATCCATCAAAACGCAATGAATATTTTATTAAAAATAATCAAAACGCAATCTATTCAAAACGCATGAGACAAGTCGCAACAAGCAAAACGCAGTAGGACAAAACGTAATGAATATTTTATAAAAATTAATCAAAACACAGACATTTTAAAACGCAAGAGACAAGTCACAGTCAGACAAAACGCAATCCATCAAAACGCAAGGTATATTATATTCAAAATATACAAAACGCAATCATTAATTTTTTTTTGAAATGAGGGTTTTAATATTTTAATGGTCTTCAAAGCAAAACGCAAGTCGCAATGACTTGCGTTTTGACCTGTTTAACAATTAATAAGCAAAACGCAATCAGGAAAATACATATACAAACCGCAACCAAGAACCCCTAACAAAACGTAACCAAGAACACTCATATTCGCAGATTTCAACTTTCAAATCAGGACTTCCAAGGCATAACAAGTGTATGATATACACTTTATTGTACATACTAACCTATTTAACAACAACAAGAAGTCACCACAAACATCATACGATCACATTTTTGACTAAAAAGTCAACTTTTACACGAAAATCACAAGGACCATAAAATAACGATGGGGGATCCAATTCAGGCATCAATGAAGCATCATGTATGTAATCTAATGCTAACCCAACAATCAAAACTCAATTAGAAACACTAACCACGATTTTGATGACGATTAAGCACGAACACCCTAACAAAATGCGATTTAATGAAGTTCAGGCCAAGATGTTATAGATACGGCATATTTAGATGATAAAGAACACAAAACAAGCCTTACCTAAACACGAAATCACACAAAATATCACGAAACAGGCAAATCGCAATTTGTTGCGTTTTGGGTTAAGAGAAAATGAGTGATGAAGATTGACTATTTTTGAAATGAAGTTGACCAAGTCAACTCTCAAGGACCTTTTATAGCTAGGTTAAACTTTCATCAATTGGCAGATTTGGCCCCTTACTTTCTACTTTCTTTTCTATTTAAGGCCTTAGTATTACTAAGAGATTATTTAAGATGCATAAATGGCACAAATGGTCCTTAATATTTTATGAGTCTTGGAAACAAATAGCAAATAGCACATAAGACCCTATACTCTCCCCCTCAATCAATGACCCGTTTTCTACCGAAAGAGCTGTAGTCGTTGATTGAGTATCCAATTTATGAAAACACAAGTCCGATTGATTTTCCACCAACATTAAACCACCATGTGAAATCCAAATAATTTTCTGAAGAATCATAGACGGAAAATTATAAGGATAGACAGAAGACTTCTCTTCCGTATCAGGAAATAATGCACTGAAGCGTACATTAGATCGAGGTTGCATGGATATTAAGTAATCCATGCCCGGGAGAACTTAATCACCCGTTGTTAGGAACAGCCGTCTTTTTGGCGACATGCTTTCCTCATTTTGAAAAACGGGTTGCAGTCGGAAATAACTGTAAGCCATAAAGACATGTTTTGAAAAGTTTAAACTTCCGTTCGAGCTTCATTTAAAGACCCGTGTCATTATTGAATGACATTTCTAGGTCCGTAAATGTTATCGATAAACGGAAGACATGTCTTGAAAAACTATTTTTGGTATTTTCTATTTTCTGATTTTTTATGGTTTTTATAGGTTTTATATTTTTGTATTTTCTTTTTGGTTTTGAATATGTACATATTTACATAGGATATAGGAAGACCATCTTTTACTCCTCTTCTCCTTCCTGAAGACGTTTAAGAGTTTCCGGAGACATACTCTTCATACCAAGATGCGGGAGTAGAAATTCGAACCGCTCTCATAGTAATGCTTTTGTGAATATGTCCGCGAGCTGATAATCCGTCGACATGAAATACAATTCAACCACGCCTTTCTCAACATGCTCTCTTATGAAATGGTGTCGTATGTCAATGTGCTTGGACCAGGAGTGCTGGACATTATTGTAGCATAGAGCAATGGCACTACGATTGTCACAATACAAGGGAATTTTATTGAAGGCAAAGCCATAGTCTGTGAGCTGTGATCTCATCCAAAGTATCTGAGCACAACATCCAGACATGGCAATGTATTCTGCCTCTGTAGTTGAGATCGCAGTGCTCTTCTGTTTCTTTGATGACCAGCTGACTAATTTATCTCCAAGGAACTGAGCACTTCCTGACGTACTTCTTCGTGTGTCCTAACAACCTGCATGGTCTGCATCTGCATAGGCCGTTAGTGCCATTGCGGTGTCTTTCAGATACCAAAGACCCTAATTAATGGTTCCTCTGAGATACCGAAAGACCCGTTTAAGTGCTTCAAGGTGCTTTTTGGTAGGCAAAGCCTGATACCTAGCACACATGCATACAACGAATACAAGGTCGGGTCTACTGGCAGTGAGGTACATCAGGGAGCCGACCATACTACGAAATCGAGTCTGGTCAACTGGAATCCCTAAGGGGTCCTCATCCAGTTTAAGTCGATCCACCATGGGTGTATCAACTAGGTCACACGAATCCATCCTAAATTTCTTTAAGATTTCGAGAGCAAATTTTGATTGATTAATAAAAATGCCTTCGGGATTTGAGAAACTTGTAATCTTAAGAAAAACATCATTTGTCTCATGATTGACATTTAGAATTTAGAACTCATCTCATTGGAAAAAATGTCACACGCTTTAGGGTTGGTTGAGGCAAATATGATATCATCTACATAAATTTGAACAATAAGAATACGTTTGCATGTTTTCCGAGTGAATAAAGTCGGGTCTACTGCACCCTTGGAAAACTTGTTGTTTAGAAGAAACCATGACAGAGTGTCATACCATGCCCGAGGAGCCTACTTTAAGCCATACAGTACCTTCTTCAAACGATAAACATGTGTCGGATGGTCTGGATCAACGAAACCCTCTAGTTGACTAACATACACTTCTTCCGTCAATTTGCCATTAAGAAATGTTGTCTTGACATCCATTTGATAAATGGTCATGTTTTTACTGGCGGCATTGGCGATGAAGATTCTTATAGCCTCGATGCGTGCAACTAGTGCAAAGGATTTTTCAAAGTCAATTCCCTCCTCTTGTCGATATCCCTTGGCCACCAACCGTGCCTTGTTTTTCAGAACATCACCGTACTCATCAAGTTTAACTTTGTAAATCCATTTGAGAGCTATAATCATGACACAGTCTGGTTGAGGTACTAATTCCTATACTTGAAGTCGATCAAATTCGTGAATCTCATCTTGCATAGCTTGAAACCAGCAATCTTCAGTTATTGCAGATTTGAAGTTCTTTGGTTTGACTTTTGATAGTACAGAGTTATACAAGCACCACAAGGCATCGGTTGCAAGTTGTTTTCTGGTGGATACCGGTCGAGATGGGTTACCAATGACGTTATCAAGTGGGTGATCCTTGCTCCATTTTCTAAGATGATAAAGTCTTTGAGTGACATAGGTTGATAACATCCCCGGATGATGATGCTTCAGAAGTAGGTTCCGGAGCAAATATGTTTATAAAGGGATCATTGTCAACAGGAGCAAACGGATTTTCTTCCACAAGAGTAGATTCAACTGTAACGCCTTGATGTATACTTGGAGATTATAATGATAAGATGAGGGTGAATGACTTGGAGAAGGTGCATCTTGATCAATGGTAGTAGATGAAGGTGTACCAGCTGAATTGACTGGAACTGGAACTGCTGGAGCAGGAGAAACTGGTTTTTCAACACGAAGAGGATCCAAGTATTCATCAAACATTGGTTGGAATAAAATCTCTAGTTCTTTATTTGTGGAGGGTCCATAAGTTGCTGCAGGAACCGGATTTGGTACGAGCCCTAAACTTATATGTTCAGGCATCAAAAACATAGGAGCAGGTCCTATACTGAGTTGCACAGGAGCCATTTGCTCAGTTAGTTCATCGAATTGAACGTAAATAGTTTCCGTAATTCATCGGGTTTTTTTGTTGTAGATTCTATAACCTTTCCTATTTGGTGCATATCCAACGAATATTCCAATATCAGCTGTTGGTTGTAATTTTCCAAGATCTTCACTGTTATTTGTAGGGTAACAAAGAGCACCAAAGACTCTAAAAAGGTAAGATCAGGCTTCTTATCATGCACCAGCTCATATGGGGTTTTGTTGTGACGAGTGTGAATAAGGGATCAATTTTGGGTGTAACAAGCGGTAGCAATAGCTTCTGCCCATAGAAACATCAGAGCCTTGGAAAATATCAGCATTCTCCTAGCAGCCTTCATAAGAGTACGGTTCCGTCTTTCGACAACGCCATTCTACTGTGGAGTCTTGGGAACTGATTTTTGGTTAAAAATGTTGACACGTTCATAATATTCAGTCAGAACTTGATTAACAAATTATGTGCCATTATCGGTACGGGTGTATCTGACAGTTTTGTTAAGACTGATTTGTATTTGCTTCAGAAACTTGATGACGACCCCTAGGGTTTCATCCTTCGATCTCAAAAACTTAACCCAAGTAAACCTGGAATAGTCATCAACTATGACTAAGATGTATTTCTTCCCATTTATTGTCTGCACTCGCATTGGTCCACATAAGTCTATATGAAGGGTATTAAGAACTTCCAAGTTGGTGTTTTCAGTTTTGGGTGTGTGGGTATGCTTTTTCTTTTACCTAGTTGTCATGCTGAACAGAGATGATATTTCTCAAACTTTAATCTAGGTGAGCCTTTTACTAAATCCTTTCTTGCGAGGTCCTTGATGGTACCGAAGTTCAAGTGGTTTAAACGACGATGCCATAACCATAATTTGTTTTTGGAGGCTTTGGACAACAAACAGATTGGGGAGGACTTCATCATGTCTTTAACCGAGATAGTGTACAAATTAGAATCACGAGAACCTTTAATTAATTCAACACCATTTGTATCTCGAACATAATATGAATGCTTCCTGAATGCAACTTCCAGATCAGAATCGCAAAATTGTCTGACAGAAAACAGATTGTGTCCCAGTCCTTCCACATAGTATACCCTACAGATCACACTGTCATCAATCACGTAATCTCCATAACCCATGATAGCACCAAAGTGGTCATTCCCGAATATAACTGTCCCGATTAACTTTTTTATGAAATTCCTCAGCCGTGAGCAGTCCCCCGTCATATGTTTTGAGCAGCCTGAATCTAAATACCAAAGGATGATCTGTATGACTTGCATTTGAAAACAGACGAAGATGGAGAGTTTGGAAAGTTAGATCCCCAATTTTGGTTGGTTCTAGTTGGTTAGCATAAGCAATTGCCTTATTATCATGTGGAGTGGGAATGCTACCGGGAACTTCCTCGTATGGTTGGTTTTTATGTTGGTATCTAGTTAATGGTTTCTGAAATATGTTACTTAATTTCCTAGTTATCATAGTTTTACTAGTACGTTATGTTTGCTTAGCAGGCATAGCTTTGGATTTAGTGAGCCTGGTTAAAGGGCACTGTTCTCCTAAAGTGAATGTCCTTCCCATGGACATCCATTGATAACCTACATTGGTAAGTATTTTTCCTGTTGGTTTCCAGACTTGCTTGACTTGCTTAGGTTTCCAGACTTGCTGAACTTTACACACAACATTTTTAACAAAGGGGGATGCATTCACAAAGTGCAAATAATTAACCACACACATATCATGATTTATAGAAATTAAACATTTGTTACATGTCTTGCAAACAGAATGAGAATTTGAATTAATTACAATACGCTGAGAGCTAATACTAGAATCAATACAATTCATGGTTTTCAAACTAGACTTATTAGTCCTTGGGTGTTCTTCTACTTTCTTCTTATTGATACTCTTAGTCGGTAAGATCCTATTTTTCTTGGTATTGCTCCTAGGCTATGATCTGCTAGCATCAGTGCAACTATTTACTCTTGTAGAAGGAGGCACGGGGACATTAGTCTTCTGAATATTTAGTTGCTCTACATGTGTGTGTTACTATTTGATGTTTCACATTGGTCTTTAAAAGTAATTTGCTTTTTCCTAGTTAAAGAGGTAGCAGTATGCTTTTTATCTCGTGGATTGAAGTCTTTCGGACAAGTGCTAATCGCATATTCTAACAGTTCCTGAGAGTGTTTAGTGTAAAGGCAAGCAAATGCAAGTGAGCTATCTAATGGTCTTTCAACCTTAGCTTCCTCTGCGATCTCACGAAGGGTTTCCACACTTTCCTTAAGGTGTTTGAGATAATCTAGATGCACTTCCCTATTGTTCCTATTGCGAGGGGAATTGGTTCAACATTTTTCGCATACCTACTAGTGGCAAGAACTCTTGGTTGTACAGAATCCATAGTGATGCATTTCAAATTTTCATGTATTTGGGCTTTCAGATTCTCATTTTTAGTTAACAAGGCAGTTGTTTGTTCGATATGTTGGGCACGCGTGATCTTAATAGAATCATATAATTCCTTGTAATGCTGCTTAGATTTTGCATTCTCGGTCCTAAAAAGCTTATTTTGTTCTTGGAGAACTGTGACTTTGTCAGTTAATTGAGTGATTTGAAAATCTACGACCCTGAAATCAAGAGTACGGTCGGTTTCACTACGGCTTTCATTTAATTGAGAGATTTGCATCCTCAATTTTTTAATGGCGTCGTCTTTTCCTTGAATGGAAGCTTTCATTTTTTCGATTACAAAGACTGAGTTAAAATTAGGTTCATCTCGAGCGGGTGGAGATGTGTTGTTTCCAAAACTTTCTTTAAGGTTTTGATATTTTAACTACATATTTAAGTGATTTACCTCAAGATTGGAAAAACATTTTACTAATTCAGTATGATCATTCTTTTGAACCTTATCAAGTAATTTAGAAAGCTCGGCTTCAAGTTCCAGACAACATGCTTGAACAACAGTGTGGGCAGCATGCATTTTAGTAAATCTAGATATAGTAAGCTCAGAATTCGTTGCAATATAAAACACTTCTTTGGACAAGCAATCGACAATTAAATTATCATTAGCAATGAGGAGATTTTTCCGCTCAATCTCATCATGCTTCCTATTTACAACATTTTGGTCAACCTCAGCTTCCAACTCTTCAAAAATTTCTTTCATTTTTTAATTTCTTTAGTTAGAGCCTTTTGAATACCCTCAAAATGTCTTTAAGTGTTAGAGAGTAGCGCGCGCGCAGTGACATGACCTCGGTGAGATAACATTTCTTGGTTTGTTCAAAACCCCTTTCCCCTTCAGTGAGCCCCGTTGGTGTAATTCTCTTTTTACAGGTTTTTTCAAATTTAAAAAAAAGTTGTATAAGATGCTAGAATATTAATTTAACTTGACCTTTTTGTTGGAAGCACCCTTGGGATAAGCGTTGCAGGTGTATTTGGAGGATACATCATCAACGCTTTGATTGGTCGTAAAGTTGTGGTCTGCTCTTTGAGAGCTTCTGCTTTCATCTTGATGAGAACCTTTGACCAAAATATCTGCTCGGTTGGTGAACACCACTGTTTCTGTGGGTGTTGAAAGTCGCTAAATAAGTTTCTTTCAGTAAGACGAAGTATGAGTAAAACATCTTAACTTTCTTTTTCACACACTCTGGGTCTTTCATTTTGCCATTCATTTTCTTCTTAGTGATGTCAGCTATCTCTAGGGTATCCTTTGAGTTATGCATTATGGCCGGGACATGATTGGTTTTGATAATTTCATGACCATTATATAGAGCAGGCTGAACTTGCTTTGCACGGGTGAGGCATAAGGTGTTCTTGTAGCTAATAGCTACTTTATTCTGTTCATCATAATAGGGCTTTGGTTTACACAACATGTGAACTATTTGAAGAGACTGGTCTTGTTTATATAATTTATCCTCGACCTTTTCTTTTAAAGCTTTCATGTCCAAAAATTCTTCAAGGTATTTATTTTCTTTCTGTTTAAAATCCTTTTTCAAAGACGTAACTTCTTCTACCATTGACTTGTTATGGTTAATGGTAGAGGTAAGTTGCAGTTTTACAGAATGAAGTTCCCTTTTCAAATTTTCTTCCTTACGATTATGATCAGCGATAACTATCCTTAATTGTTCATTAATCTTTTGTTCTCTTTCTGTTAATTCAAACTTAGCCTGTCTTTTATACAGTTCAACTTGTTCCTTATATGTCGCAAGTTCAGCAGTCAATGAATTGTTAACTACATTGTTATGTGTGGTCATAGAGACACATTAGGAAGATGGTTTATATATATCATGAAGTATCATCATGTATGCATCATTTGGTACAGAAGATACATTACTTTGTACAACTGGCACTGCGTTGTCCTTTACATACTGATCATATAGAATCATATTACTATTACTCGTATAATTAGTATGTGGGTTGACAACGTAGTTTGGTTGTACATCATCATGCATCTCGTGTACTTCATGGTGTCCACAAATAGCATCCTGATAGTGATCATTATCGTGTACCTCAAATAGAATGTCTGAATCATAAAATAGACTGGCTTCATCATAAACAGGGTCTGCAGATGATAGATTTGCCATGAACATGGTCTGTGCGGTAGGAGCCTCATCAACATCAGAATCAAAAGCATCACAGTCATCAGCTTGAAACATATTATCTACATTAAGTGCTAAGTCCTGAAGTGGTTGCTCATCCACATCTTCATCAACAGTAGTGTCTTGTCCACCTGCAATAAATAGAAACTGCTCTTCATCCAATGCCACCCTATTCTCCTAAGCTTGCATCAGCAACATCTTGTCTTTGAAGTATTCTGAGTTCTGTGGTTGTTTGGGCTGAGTGCAGTTCCTTGCTATGTGGCCTATACTGTTGCAGTTGTAACACTTAATCTGCCTTGCTTGACGTAGATTTGCATTCCCAACTCTGTTCTGAGCTCCCTCATAACTAGCTGCACCTGAACCCCGTGCATTGTTCCCCTGACATCTATTCTGTCGACCCTGAACATTCTGAACAACAACCCTGCCATCTTGAACTATAGCTCGGTTTCTTGTATTTGATGAAGTTCTGAGTTGATTGTTTGTTTGAGGTAGGTATGTTTTGTATGATTGGGTAAGTAGGGCAAGTGTATTGGTTAAGTTCTTAATTAAGTTGTCCGTTAGAGAGAGTCCTGAGTCAAGTTGAGTGTTGTCAGCAAAGTGTGGTTGAAGATGTGTGGATGGTGGAGTGGTAGATGATTGTGAGTAGTACTGCTGTTGTGAAACATTAGACATCAAGGCGTGAGATCATCGTGTGTTGACGTGAATCGATCCAACACTCATTTTGTTATAATTGAAGTTACTCACTGTTTGCTTCAAAGATAAGTATTACAGGACTGACTCATCAGTTCGGAAGTCCCTCAAACCTTTGTTTAGTTTCTCTGCTGTTACAAATCTACACCCATTAGGAACATGTTATTAACTAAACTTTGAGTTCAGCTGCATTCTGGACAATGGTCTTCTTGAGGTTCCGCATGTCGTTTATGTGCTTGGCAAACAAGACTTAATAGTCATGTATGGTTTCTCCTGTATCTGACGGAAGTGTTTAAATGTCATCAATACAGTTGTGAATTCCTCTATCTTCTTTCGTCAGTTCCAAACCTTTCCAGGAGCAATATTCACAGTCTTCCCAAATGTTCTTTAGCTGCAGTTGTAGTGATTTGATGAGAGTATAGGTGTCTTTTGGTCAACCTTGAAGAACGGATGTTTGTTTGCCCGAATGTCAAGCATCTATACCTATCCTTTTACTAAAGTGAAAGGTTCCGAATAAACTCGAGCTTATTCGCGGAACTAGTTGTTAGGCACACCTTTTATCCCTGCTGCAATTGGGTCTCTAATGTTCCATAGTCTGAAAAGGTCCTTCATCAATTGACTTCAGAATGTTTCACCCCGTTTCTCTTTAACATGACAATACTATCGAATATTTTGTTTGCCATGATGCAAAGTCAGTTCCTATCAAGATGGTGTTCGAGTATCGGTACGGCACATTGGATATCTTTTGAAAGATTTACCTTGAGAAAAATCTTCAAAAACCTGTAACAAACCGCTATCTATAAACCGCTACTAGTGGTAAACCGCTACTAAGTTAATCTGCCAAACCGCTACTAGAAAGAAATGGTAAACCGCTATGAAGAAGAAACACCAAACCGCTACCAAGAAATAAAATTGGCAGAGGTTTGTTTCCCGAATCGCTATGAGAAATTGTCTTCAAAAAACTTGTAAACTGCTATGGATCAAACCGTTACAATTACCAAATCACTACTAGTAAACCGCTACACTAAAAGACAACCGGCTACTAACAAACCTCTGCCTAATAAGACAAGCCGCTATCAGAAACGACAAACCGCTAGCATAGTGTACGATCTGACAAACCGCCAAGACAGTGTACTTTTCGGACAAACTGCCAGAACAGTACACCAAACCGCTACGAACAATAGAACACAGAATACCAAACCGCTACGAAGAAATACGAACTTTTACACCTTAAAACGTCTAAAATTCACCCTTTTGAACGTTTTAACTTGGTTTCTTTTGCACAAATGAGTACTAGAAGGCTATAGCAACTACAAAAACATGTATTTTAACACAAAAAACGTGAAAATCAATTAAACTCAAGAACAAGAGCTAACACCTCCTAAAACTTAACTTTTGATATAAACCAAGCACTAAAACGCACACACAAACGATCTAATCATCCCATGAGCTCTGATACCAATTGTAGGATATTAGAAATCATAACACAATGGCAGATAGATGGATTAGCCAAATTTAGAGAGAGAAAGTGGGAGAGAAAACTTTCTAGAGAGAGAAAATAGAACTTGTATAATGAAATGACTAACCACCTCTTCCAAGGCATGGAAGAGGCTTATAAAGGTGCTTACAAAACTGGCCTAAAGGCCTTGGTAGTGGGCTTACATGTTGGGTTTAATACCCGGTCCATTACCAAATGTTATACATTAAACAATTAACTACGAGCTATAATAATCAGTAAAATACACGGGGTGACCGAGTCTTTTTCTAATATCTAACAAGTATGATCTAAAAAGCGCTCTCTACCATACCATGAATGACAACAAGTCTTTCAACAGAAATCATGCATTATACCATGGTCTCATGGATGCTTTGATAGAGGATGAAAATGCTATGGATAAGGGAGTTGCCGATATGGTCAAGAACCACAAAAGCCAGCATGATGATGATGAGGATGATGATGAAGACCCTTCTGCTGGACCAAACCAGGGTAAGAAGACAAAGAGGAGAATAACCAAAGAGTTAGAGTCTTTCATGAAACCATCTACCACCAAGGAAACCTCCAAAGTTAAAGCTCCATCCAAAAGTTCTAAAATCGATAAGTCTACAACTGCACAAGAACCGATTGAAGAACCTATAGGTGAGATGGTAATGGATGACCAGGAGACCACTGTAAATGAAGATGTGGTTAATGATGTTGATCGTCCTCAAGATTATGTAGCACCAACGACCAACAAACCTTAAAGAGACACTTGGTTCAAATAACCTCCGAGGCCACCTACTCCTGATCCAGAATGGAACAAGCGTCAAGTTGTAACTAATCAACCTGAACAGCCTTGGTTCAACCATATAGTATCTTCAGCAAAGGATCCTCTCACATTCGATGAACTGATGGCCAATCCTATTAACTTCTCCAAGTATGCTATGAATCGACTCTAGATAAACAATCTTACTCAAGAAATCTTAGTAGGACCTGTTTACAACCTGCTGAAAGGAACATGCACTAGTAGCATTGAACTTGAGTATAATATGGAAGAGTGCTTCAAAGCATTGATAGACATACTTAATTGGAACAATCTAAAAGGAGATCGTTGCCCCATTTGACTTGACCAAACCTCTTCCCTTTAAAGGTCGCCCAGGTCATCTAACCATTACTGCCGAATACTTCTTCAACAATGATTTGGAATTTCTAAAATCATCAGATCTAAAAATAAGTACACTACGTCTATTATGAAGACCAAAGCGGCTCAGTGTGAGATTGTGGGAATTGAAGACATGGTCCCTACGCTTTAGAGTACTACAAAATTGGGGTATGACAAAGACACTGAAAAGGGAATCAAGCACTAGGGTGAAAGGCGTAAGCTTTGGTATAGATCTCAGATGAACAAATTTTCCAAATATAATGTCTACTCTACCCAGAAGATTCTAAGTGTGGTCAGTGTGAGTATCAAGAAATTGCATGGTTATGGTCACTTGGAAGATATTGTTGTGTGAAGAGCTGATCGACAGGTATACAAGTTTAAAGAAGGCGACTTTGTTAATTTACACCTAAATGACATAAAAGACATGCTTCTTCTTGCAGTTCAACACAAGTTATTCCAACTTGAGGATAGTGACATTGTTGACTTGATTGTAGCCCTTCGCATGTTCACATGAAGTCTTATCATTAAACGTCTAGTCGAGGATCTTCGGCTTGGTATAAAGAGTTACCAAAAGAAGCTTAATATCATTGCACCTCAGAAGACCTTTCCTGAAATCGAATTTAAAGAACTCTACACTCTATCATACAAACCACCAGGGGTATTCTATAAAGACTTGAACAAACAAAAAAGACTAATGCGGGCTGATGAGCTGTACAAGTTCTCGGACAAGACACTCAAGACTGTTTACGATGAGCTTCATCACAGAATACTTAATTTTTGTGTGGGATACATCCAGGATATGTCTAGGAGAAAGTGGACGGCTATTGACAAGAGGAGATCAAAGCTTATGGTTGAATTTATTGACAAGCAGATGCGAGAAAGAAGGATCATAAGGAAGCTGGAAAGATTGGTGGGTGCTCGGGAACTCGAGATGGAATACAGACTGATGACACGAACCGATTGATAGTCTGGTCCAATCTCAAATCTTATCTTGTGAATAATGTGAATATGTAGCTTAGATTTATAAAATAGGCAAGTATATATAGTGTTTGAGTACGGATTTTCTAGAATTTTTCAATAAATTCAAAATTTTCAAATTAATGTACTAAACACTATCTATAATAACCTCTTAAATTGAGGGAGAGCATTAAAATGTTCCTAATAAGGCTTGTTAATAATCGGAACATTTCTCTCCCCAAACAGTTTTTCATACATATTTGAATCAATTGATATCTAAAATATCAAGAGATTTGACATTTTTGATAAGGGAAGAAAATGTGATTAAAATATATGGCTAAAGATGTGATCTTAAGGACTCAAGTGTGAGCTTCGCCCTTCATGTGCTAAACATTTTCGAATATAGATGCACGTGTTGAGGGGGAGCATTTCTAAAAAGTAAAAACAAACGAGTATAAATGTTTTGACTTATGTCACAAGCACCTTGATTGAGTTTTTTCAAATGGTTTTAAGGCTGAGAACAATACCAAAAGACCGACCATGTGTGTAATTAATTAGAGTTATAAGGTGGTTAAGATTAGGTATTCGTTCCCATGATACAGCCAGAACCGAAGGGATCTACCCAGAGACATTCCATTATATAGAATAGAAGTCCTTAGGAATGATACAAAAGGAGTAGAAGTGAGAAAGGGAAAATACAAACTAAGACAGAGCTGACATTGGAACAAACCCAATAAGGTGTTAGTGATGAAGTCTTGGTAAGCAGTAAAGGGGTTAAAGAATTAAAAATAAATGTATGCGGGTTCATTGAGAAACCCGTATACAAACTTGACCAATGAAATTTTTGAACTTATCATTCGTTAACATAGTATAGGAGTAGCATTCACGCAAAATTTTATATTTTGACACATTATAACGAATCGGGAAATAGACCTACAAATCTGTTATTTTATGTATGGAAACTGCCTGTTAGATCGACTTTAAGCCTCGTTCTGACCCACTTAGTCTTAAGCATAGAGTCAACAAATAAGGGCATTTTATAGTGGACCTAGTGAGCTTCATTTAGCAACTCGAATCGCCGAAAATGATTAAGAACTATTGGCAGTCGCGACACCCCCCTTTTTTTGGCCACGTCTTACCATATTAAACAACATTTTTAGACAAAAATTATATAACGAAAGTCATAGACGACCTGGCCTAGTTTACTAAGATACTTTTATCTAGTCTTAACACTGAGTAACGAAGTCGCAATCTGTGATCAAAGTCAGTCGGGTATCACGGGTAAAACACTTAGCCAAAATTACTATTTACTGTTAACCTAAAGTTAGTACTGCTGTCGTCAACAGTTAAAACTGCTAGCTCATAGAGTCACGACACTCCCTTTTTTTGGCAGGTCATACCATATTAAACAACATTTTTAGACAACACTTATATAACAAAGTCCAAGACGACCTAGCTAGTTACAAAAGATACTTTTATCTTGTCCTAACACTGAGTAACAGAGTCGCAATCTGTGATCAAAGTCAGTCGGGTATCGCGAGTAAAACACTTAGCCAAAATTACAATTTACTATTTTGAAACTCAATGGCGACCCACACTCCTTTAGCCCTGTTTTTAACCAACTAAACGACCTTTTTGGACAAGACTTACTTAACGAAACTTGTAGACGACCTGTCCGAGATGTCAAATGTGTTTTTAGTTTTCATTACCGTTAAATAATGAATCCATAAATTCATTGTAAAACTCCAAGCCGCAAATAATTAAAACTTAGTAAAACTTTTTACCTTAATTGATATGATAACCGTCACAATTTCGTCTAATTATTTGGCACATTTAGAGACCAAACCAAGGGCCGAACTAAACTAATGTTTTAGAGTATAGGTGACATAGTTTCCAAAAAGTCCGATGTCGTAATTGCATACTTATATTTTTGAGACTTTAACATGAGAAATTATTTTCAAACATCATTAATTTAAATGGAGCTCAAGCACACACTAGGGACGAGATTGCAAGTTATTTTAGCTTAGATTTTCGTATAATAAATATGTATTATTTTTATATAGGTTGCGACTAAATTCTTTCGCCATCATTTTCGTGACACTACCCATTGCCTATCCATTACATTACTTGATTTGAGTTAAGGTCCCCATCTAACTCTTTAAATCATTTATACAAATCTCGGGGATGAGATCACTTTTTTGGTTTTACAAAATAGGATGCAATACAATTCTAATTCAAATATACAGTCTTGCCCTGACTAGACTAGAACCCAACTATGTCCCTCAGTCATGAACTGAAACATTGCATTATATAGTAATTGTTAATTGCATTACTTGAGCGCGAATGTTATACAATAGATCTATTAAGGAATTAACATCCCCGTTCGGGCAATAGTGCTTGCTAAGTTACAGGATGGTCGAGAACGCACAAACGATACCCATTTCGACTCTAATGCGTTACGGGTTTGCACAACTACATTGGGCGTCATCATATAATATGTATTAAAATACATACATTGTTAGCTTCGTGTCAATGAGCTTAGCGCAAAAAAATATGCCCTTAAAAAATACATTTTTGTGATATTGTATTCGTTACTTTATTACAAGGAAATCTTGCCATCCGCTTCATTCAATTTATAAACCTATAAATTCACCAGCATTATTGTTGACAGTTTAAACATGTTTTCTCAGGTCAATAAGGTGCAAGTCAAGGATACATTGGGTGGTAGTCTTTTGAAGTCATATTATTATAAAGTTTCGCGTGCATTACATTTTGAGATATTGTTATGTTGTGAAATCTTTACATTATCAAGTTAAACAACTTAAGCCTATGAGCTTTGTAACGAACCATTATAATGAAATCCCAATGTATTATTTTTAAACGACTCTTTTAGAGGTCGTTCTCATAACTTGTGCTATTGATCTATGAAGTAATACCCCCGAAACATCATATTCCGTTGTGGCCCATTTTGGGGGTGTTACAGATTGGTATCAGAGCCAAGGTTATAGAGAACCAGGTCAAAAAATTTTGCTTGGTCTATAACCGTTTTCAAACATGGTGTCATTCAAAAGTTTTCAAAGGGACATACATACAAACTATGTAGTGTTTCATCTATAATACATACATTACATGACAAGCAATCATTTTTAGCATTAGTTGATTTAACTAAGTGCTTACATAGGTTATATACATGTAATATTACTTACGGTATATTACTGCTTGTCTATAAAATACTATAACGTTTATATAATGGTACAGATTTGCCATGTCAACATACCATGGCATTCGAGCGTTGTTACCTATACGTCCGTATCTTCTGATTCAAACGAACCATCATCATGGGGTATTCCACTCGTGAATGCCGGCGAGCTTCCGGAGATGGACCCGTACGAGGAGGTCGGCCCAACAAGGGCAGGCATACCCACGGTCACCTGTCTATGTACCTGATCCCATGGAGTTGGATGAGCATGTACAGTATTGTTCGGAGCCAGAGCACCCGGAGTACCATACACCATTAGATGATGACATTCAGGTCGAGGATCAGCCTTATGCTGATGATGCTTCACCGACTGCTGAGTCACCTGGATACATTGCTGACTCAGATTCGATGGAGGAGGATACTGATGAGATTCTAATGGATGATCTAGATAGATCCTAGATGGCGAGGAAAGAAGACGATGAGAGGATCCCGAGGAGGATCCTAGTGAGGAGCATGAGCCCGAGGATGACGACGATGATAATGATATAGATGATGAGGATGAGGAGCCTACTAAGGATGAGGAGGAGGAGGAGCACCCAGCACGGCAGACCGTCTGTGGTACCTGTTGTTGAACCAAGTTCCCTCAGCTGGAATATAGAGCAATTAAGAATGATGAGTTCTGCACCTACACCAAGATCACCTCAACTAGGGTCCTTTTTCTTAGACATGTACTCTATAGGTCACGGAAACTTGTCAGACTTGAGCCACTATGATACACATCCATGGAGGCACGCATTGCTAGGCATGTCTGACGCACCTACCCAACCCACTCTACTAGGGGGGACAACAATATAAAACAAAAACACACATAACAAAAAAAAAAAAAAAACAACCCTGCCTATGATCATGCACCATTAGGTCATAGGGCAGCCATGATTTGTATGAGAGATGACATCCCCAAGGAGGATATGCCACCTCGGAGGAGATTTGTACTTGCTGCTCCCCACCTGGGTGTGATGCAGCAGAGAGTTCTGCTACTGCTGCTACTAGAACACCTAGAGGTCAGTATGATTTTGTTGATAATGTTGAGGCAGGACAGGGTTTGATTCATAGTCCTGGTCATGATGCTCGAACTATTGCTAGAGCTGCTGACAGAGCAGAAGATGTTGGTTATGTTAGAGCTTTATAGACTTCTGATCATAGGATGATGACTTCCATTAAGGAAGTCAACTTGAGGGTTAGCTACCAGGCACAGGTTCATAGGCAAGAGAGTAAGGATTTCTATACACAGCTGCATGACGCTCGGACTGACCGCAAAGACATTAGACTAGAGATTGACTTATAGAGGCCAAGGACCGTTATGAGACAGAGTGCATGAGGTACAGCCAGGCTTACCTTAGTTTCGAGGCTCGAAACAGGGCATTATTGACACGACTTGAGACACTAGAGACTCACATGAGTCGTATAGAGTGGCAGCGCCAGAGAGCTGAGGATGATGCAGTCAGACAAATGATGCGTACCCATGTACTAGAGGCTAGAGCTCAGATTGATACGGTGGAGGACACCGGCAGTAGCTGTTAGTTGTACTTTTCATTTCTAGCTATCTTGTATAGTCTATTAAGTTTTATAGGTAACTCCCAGCTAATAGACTCTAGGACGTATTTTCATTTTCTGTACTAGATCATTAGTGGTCATTTTGTATCCAAACAAATCATGTACGATTCGACATTATGTTATGAAATGTTGATGTATTATTGATTTCATTTTATTCATTCTCCATTGTGTTGTGGTGTAATTATTATTATCATATCCATTTGTATCGACATTGAAATTATATCTCACGTACATTGTGTTCTTGTGATTAGTAGAATCATGCCTGTAACAAGACAAGGAACAAACGACGCCATGACTCCAGAATCTATTCAAGCTATGATCGATCGGGCGATCCAAAGAAACTCTACCCATACTCAGGACGATACAAGCTAAATTTCGGGTGGAGGACCCAAAAGGCTTGTGTAACCTACACGTGTCTGGTCCTACACCGATTTCATGAAATGCCAACCCTTAAACTTCAAGGGAACTGAAGGCGTTGTTGGCTTGTCTCAATGGCTCGAAAAGATGGAATCAGTATTTCACATTAGCGGTTGTGCCATTAACATTCAAGTGAAATTCGCTACCTGCACTCTGCTAGGTGCTGCACTAACTTGGTGGAATGGTCATGTGAGAACCTTAGGTCATGATGCTGCCTATGCTATGACTTGGGGAACTCTCAAGAAGAAGTTGACGGACAAATACTATCCAAAAGGTGAAATCAAGAAACTTGAAATTGAACTGTAGAATCTTAGGCTCAGGGGAAACGATGTTGCAGCATATACTCAGCGTTTCTAAGAATTAGCCTTGATGTGTACCAAATTTCTTAATGATGAGACCGAAAAGGTTGACAAGTACATCAGTGGACTTCCTGATAACATTCACGGGAATGTCATGTCTGCAAGACCCAAAACTCTTAATGAGGCTATCGAGTTGGCCAACGACTTGATGGATCAGAAACTACGCACTTATGCGGAAAGACAGAGTGACAACAAAAGGAAGGCTGATGATTCATCAAGAAACAATCAACAACCCCACAAGAAGCAAAATGTAGCTAGGGCATACACTGCTGGCCCTGGTGAAAAGAAGGCTTAAACTGGAACTCTACCTCTATGCATCAAGTGAAATTACCACTACACCGAGCAATGTGCACCCAAATGTGGAAACTGCAAGAGGTATGGTCATGCTACCAATGATTGTCGGGTCAATACCAACAATAACAACAACAACAAGAAGAATCAAAAGGCAGGAGCATGCTATGAATGTGGTAACACCAGTCACATCAAGCAGAATTTCCCAAAATTAAAGAACCGTGGAAATTGCAACGGGAATGGCACAGCTCAAGAAAGAGCTTATGATTTGGGAGGAAGAGATGCCAGCCCGAACTCTAACGTCATCACGGGTACGTTTCTCCTCAACAACTGTTATGCTACAATTTTGTTTGATACTGGTGCGGATAGGAGCTTTGTATCTAATACCTTTAGTGCCTTGATTAACATTACCCCCACTACATTAGAAAATCATTATGACGTAGAATTAGCCGATGGGAAAATCATAGGAGTTAACACCATAATTCGAGGTTGCACTCTAAACTTCATGAATCATCCTTTCAACATCGACTTGATGCCTGTCCCACTCGGTAGTTTTGACGTCATTATTGGAATGGATTGGTTAACAAAGTATCATGGAGTGATCATCTGTGACGAGAAGATTGTACGTGTTCCTTTCGGAAGAGAGATGTTAATTTTTCAAGGCAATGGAAACAACCAAAGGGAAGAATCCTGACTAAATATCATTTCGTGCACTAAAGCACAAGAGTATTTGTCAAAGGGATGTGATGTCTTTTTGGCACACATTACCACGAAGGAAGCCAAAGACAAGTCGGAGGGGAAGCGACTTGAGGACGTGCCGATTGTCAGAGACTTTCCTGAAGTTTTTCCTGAAGACTTGTCGGGTATTCCACCAGCTCGACAAGTAGAGTTCCAAATTGATTTGGTACCAGGTGTTGCACCTGTAGCACGGGCGCCTTATCGGTTGGCACCATCCAAAATGAAGGAACTGGCGGAACAACTTCAAGAACTATCCGACAAAGGATTTATAAGGCCTAGCTCTTCACCCTGGGGAGCTCCGGTCTTGTTCGTCAAGAAGAAAGACGGATCGTTTCGCATGTGCATCGATTATCGTGAACTGAACAAGTTAACGGTGAAGAACCGTTATCCACTTCCTAGAATTGATGACTTGTTCGATCAACTTCAAGGGTCGAGTGTCTACTCGAAGATTGACCTACGATCAGGTTACCACCAGTTGAGGGTTCGCGAGGAAGATATTCCGAAGACCGCGTTTAGGACGCGTTATGGCCATTATGAATTTCAAGTGATGCCTTTTGGTTTGACAAACGCGCCCGCTGTATTTATGGACCTCATGAATCGGGTGTGCAAGCCGTACTTGGATAAATTTATGATTGTCTTTATCGATGACATACTAATTTATTCAAAGAACAAGGAAGAGAATGAAGAGCATCTCAAGCTAATCTTGGAACTACTTAAGAAGGAGGAGTTATACGCAAAATTTTCCAAGTGTGAATTATGGATTCCAAAAGTGCAATTTCTCGGCCATGTGATAGACAGCAAGGGCATCCATGTAGATCCCGCAAAGATCGAGTCAATTAAAGATTGAGCATCTCCTAAGAGTCCAACAGAGATCCGCCAATTTTTAGGACTCGCCGGTTACTACAGAAGATTCATTGAAGGCTTTTCCAAGTTCGCAAAACCAATGACTAAGCTGACTCAGAAGAATGTAAAGTTTGACTTGAGAGAGAAGGAGGAAGCAGCATTTCAATTGATTAAACAAAAGTTATGTAGCGCACCCATTTTGGCCTTGCCTAAAGGATCAGAAAACTTCATTGTTTATTGCGATGCGTTGCATAAGGGTTTGGGTGCCGTGATTATGCAAAACGAGAAAGTTATAGCCTATGCTTCTCGACACCTGAAGATCAACTACAAGGATTCGGTGCTTATTCTAAGATGGACTTGCGATCGGGTTATCATCAACTTCGAGTACGTGAAGAAGATATTCCAAAGACGGCATTCAAAACTCGGTATAGTCATTATGAGTTCCAAGTTATGCCATTTGGTTTGACGAACGCACCGGCAGTACTTATGGATCTCATGAATCAGGTGTGCAAACCATATTTGGATAAGTTTGTGATTCTCTTTATTGACGATATACTAATTTATTCAAAGAACAAGGAAGAACATGAAGAACATCTTAAGGCAATTTTAGGATTGCTTAAGAAAGAAGAATTGTATGCTAAGTTCTCTAAATGTGAATTTTGGATTCCCAAGGTACAACTTCTCGGCCACGTGATTGATAATCAAGGCATTCACGTGGATCCCACCAAGATCGAATCCATAAAAGATTGGACATCTCCTAAGACTTCAACGGAGATACGTTAATTTTTAGGTCTTGTCGGTTATTTTTGGAGATTCACCGAAGGATTCTTGAAAGTTGCTAAGCCAATGACCAAGCTCATGCAAAAGAAAGTCTCCTTTGAATGGGGTGACAAGCAAGAAGCAGCTTTTCAGACATTGAAGAATAAGTTGTGTAGCGCACCTATCTTAGATCTTTCTCAAGGAGTTGAGAACTTCATTGTTTATTGTGATGCGTCGCATAAAGGATTAGTTGCGGTGTTGATGCAAAATGAGAAGGTGATTGCTTATACATCACGACAGTAGTTGAAGATTCATGAGAAAAATTATACTACTCGTGATTTAGAACTTGGTGCAGTGGTGTTTGATCTAAAGATTTAGAGACACTACTTGTACGGAACCAAGCGTACGGTGTTCACGGATCATAAGAGTTTACAATACATACTTTACCAAAAGGAGTTGAACATGAGGTAACGTCGTTGGTTAGAGATGCTCAGTGATTACGATTGTGAAATTCGTTATCACCCGGGGAAAGCAAACATAGTGGCCGATGCCTTAAAATCGTAAAGAACGGATTAAGCCATTACGGGTTCAAGCTTTAGTCATGACTATTGGTTTGGATCTTCCTAAATAAATCTTAAATGCTCAGACCGAAGCACATAAACCAGAGAATCTCACGAACAAAGATGTAGGAGATATTATCAGGACGGATATACCGAAAGAAAAGTTGGAACCTCGCACCGACAGAACCCTATGCTTAAACGGCAAGAGTTAGTTGCCATGTTATGGTGACTTGAGGACTGTGATCATGCACGAGTCCCACAAATCAAAATACTCCATCCATCCGGGTTTTGATAAGATGTACCAAGACATGAAGAAGCTATATTGGTGGCCCAATATGAAAGCCGACATCATTTGTTCTCGTATTCAAAGATCTAATCAAATCCTGCAAAACATAATTAGACATAATTAGAATATAATTAGACTATACAATTAATGTAGTAAACTTTCTATAATGAATTTTCTGTTTTTAACAATTTGTTGAATATTTCAATAACATTTAATGATTGTCATTTATATATAATTTAGCCATGTATTTCCTGTATAATTTAAATATAACAATGATTGCCATTTATACAATTAAAAGTATCACAATGATCAAATTCAGAATTATAACAAATTACACTTGTCAACGTCGGTGAAGATTCCGGCAATAGAGACGACGGTGACAACAGCGGTTCTACAAAAATCTACAAGATAAACTTTATAGCAAAATTTACAAAATAACCATTTATACAATATTATAACTTTAAGAATATACCATTATGATTTACGGCAACGGTGACCATGTGTATTACAGATCTATAAACAAAACCTTCAAAAAATAAATAATAGTCATAGATATATTATAAAACTCAAAAAATACCTCATATCTTAAAAATCTCTTTTGATGGCCGTGAGTTTTGGCGGTCTTTTTTCTGTAGTGGTTGGGCTCACGGCAGAGTGGTGGTTTCAATGGTGCTTCTCTTTTTCTGGCAAGTTTGATTTTTTCGGCGAGTTTGATTTTTCCGTCGAGTTTGATGACGACGGCGGTTTGGTGATGACGACGGTTTGGTGACGACGGCGGTGGCGAGGAGGGATGGTGGTGGAGGGTTCCGGTTTTGCTGAGTCATAGGGTAGTGGCGACGGTTAGGGTGTGTTTAATAGGCTAAGAGATATAAAGAGGAGAGGTGTTGAGATAGAGAGAGATAAAAGGATATGTTTGTTTTTTTGTTTTGATATGTGATGGTTCGGTGTGTGTGAGGTTTATATATGAACAAAGATTCTAAAAAGATGCCAAAAAGATTGCTAGTTTCAACATTTTAAGAATGCTTAGAATTTCTTTTATAATGTAGTATAGGTGAAAACTTGGCAACATCATTTGTTCTCATATTCAAAGATCTAATCACATCCTGCAAAACATAATTAGACTATATTAGTTTTAGGAAAAGTAAATAAATTAAAAGATGAAACAAAATGATCAAATATCATAATTCATAATCATCATATCTTAAAAATCTCTTTTGATGGTCGTGAGTTTTGGCGGTCTCTTTTATGTGGTGGTTGGGCTCATGGCGGAGTGGTGGTTTCAATGGTGCTTCTCTTTTTCCGGCAAGTTTGATTTTTCCGGCGAGTTTGATGATGACGGCGGTTTGGTGACGACGAAGGTGGCGAGGAGGGATGGTGGTGGAGGAGGGTTCTGATTTTGCTGAGTCATAGGTTGGTGGCGGCGATTAGGGTGTGTTTAATAGGCTAAGAGAGATAAAGATGATAGGTATTAAGATAGAGAGAGATAAAAGGATATGTGTGTTTTTTTTTGTTTTGATATGTGATGGTTCGGTATGTGTGAGGTTTATATATGTGCAAAGATGTCAAAAAGATTCCTATTTTTAAAATTTCAAGAATGGGTAGAATTTCCATTATAAAGTAATATACTAATATGGTTTTTCCTTCTTTCCTTTTTAGTACAGTGCAAGTTAAAATGCGTAAACTCTATGTTTCCAAACTTTATTTGTAAGCGTGTTAATCTTAATTTTGGGTTACGGTTTTCAAATAATTGTCTTTTCCATCTCTTTACTTTGATATGTTAATCTTATTAAATTAATATTGTCATAATTCGGGTTGCATATTATATTTGCCACGAATCGGGGTTAGGTTCAAAAGAATTGTCTTTATTGTTACCTTCTTCATCCTCCCATCTTGATAGACAACGACCCATACATGGCAGCCACTACTGAGGACATGCGGCATTACCGAAACTTGCTAATGGTATTCCAAATGGCGGGTTTAGCTTTTTGGAATATTCAAATACATTGTGTTACAGCATAAGTATACAAATTATTTTACAGATAGAAAAAATTTTCTCTCTTTTTTTTCGTCAAGGACATTATAACAATTTTACTTATCGTGAAACTTTCAATTAATTAGTCCAGAATTCTTGTACTATAACAATTTTGGTTTAGTATGAAAGAGATAGGTATACAATAATATAATTTATAATAATCTTACTATATAATATATTAAGGGCCCGTTTGTTTTATGGTAATGAAATCAAGTAATTAAATCATTCTATGATTCTAATGTTTGATTTGTAATGAGACTCATTATTAGAAATAAAAAGATGAATTCATACTCATAGAATGAAATAAGAGTGAAAATGTGTCTTTCATGATTAATTATCATTATTTTAATTTGTTCTGTCACAACACATTTTAAACTAAAATAGTTTATTATTTTTTTCTTTTTTCATATAAGCTCAACATAATTAATAAATAATATAATAATAATAAATTAAAATATTATAATATTTGTTTAAACGTCAACCCGTAACTTCTAGAAGCTGATACATAAGCACGAGGTCAGAATTTTTGGACCGTATCAACCATATGATTTGTGAGAGAAAAACCCGGCCACCTCGACCTATTTTTTAATAAAAACAAAAGTCAACATCACCATGTGTTTATACTTTATACAGAGTACGTATATAAAATATAGAAAATGATAACTATTTAAAGGGTCTTGTTAACACTTTATGGGTGTTGTTTAAATTTTTCTTAGTTAAAACTATTTTTAAATATAAACTAATCATTTTTATGAATGATTTTAACACATAAAATTAGAGTAACTAGTAAGTTAGGGCCCGTTTGGTTGGGGGGTTTTGCTTGGGTTTAGGGTTTAAACTTTAAAACAATTGTTTGTTTACACTTTTTGTATTTGAGTTTAGTTACATAAGCCAAATATCTAGGCATGTAAAAAAGTTAGGGGGGGGGCTATAACATGAGTGGGCTCATATGTTATTTTCTTCACATATTTTTATTTTTATTCCTATATTATTAATATAAATAATTTTAAATTCATATTTTAATGTATATATTAAATATTATTTTCACTCTCTTATCTAAAATTCAAATCTAAATCATAAACCAAATACAAATTTAAATCCATATTTTAATGTATATATTAAATATTATTTTCACTCTCTTATCTAAAATTCAAATCTAAATCATAAACCAAATACAAATTTAAATCCAAATCATAATCCTAAACTCATCTACAAACCAAACGGTTCTTTAGTTTTAATAAGGTATATATTAACATCAACTAAGTTCATATTTAAAAATATTTTTAATTAAAGAAAGCTTAAAGAAAACCCATAAAATAATTGTTAGCAAAACCCTTATTTAAATAACCTAAATATGAATCTAAAATTATTGAAGTGACACGTGCAATAGTCACCTTGTTTCATCTCAACTTTTTCATTATTTTAAAGGGTACTTCTATTGGTACCCTCTCTGGCCCACTAAATAGTGTCAAAAGGTACAAAAGATTCTTTTTGTAACCCTCTTTTTACAGTGCAACGCAGTTTTTTAACAGTTTTTGTTCAGTAATTTTTGACAGTTTCATACTTTTGACCTGTTAAACTTTATATTTTTCGTTCTGTTTTTTCCGTGTCACAGTTTTAAAACATATACAAAATTAAAAATAAAATTAAAAATAAAAAATAAAAAAAAACCGCAAAAAGTACGGATGTTCCGTACTTTTGGTTTTGTTGTCTCCTTGTTTGCAACACAGTTTTTTATTAGTTTATGTTCCGTAATTTTTGACAGTTTAATACTTTTGACTTGTTCAACTTGATATTTTTTTTTCGCACTTTGCGTTTCACAGCTTTATAACATAAACAAAATTAAAATTAAAAAAAATCAAAAAACACAAAAAACATAGGGGGTACGAATGGTGTTTTAGGAGGTACTTATAACCTACCCCTATTCCAAATCTACCCTTTGCATTTAACGAGGTTGAGACTACTTTTGCAACGAACCGATAACGGCGAGTACTATTTTCGTCAGTCGTTGGTACTCACTTTGCAACTTCAACATTTTTTATAAAATCGTACGCATGTCAGAAGCATTGCAATATTGGGCTCGTTTTGTTCGCAATTCGACGCTCTTTTCAGCGACATTATTTTTCGAATGAATCGATATATATGCGCTCCATATTTAATAAATAAAGTTTGTTAAATAAAAAAATCGTAAATGTAACACCCCCAAAATCTGGTATGCAGCGGAATGGTAATAATGGGGTGCTACGTCAAAGTACAACAATCAAGATATAGGAAACGACCTTAAATGGACGTTTTAAGATAAGATTTCATTCGATGTCATAGAAAAATATCAGAGTTCATACATTAGGTCCCATATGTTTTAAAAGTCGTAAACATTTCCACATACGTTTTTAATTAAACAAAAGCTTCGTAATACCAAAAGATGACATAAGTTTTTATAGATAAAAGTTGCATTGAATTTAAATAAACACAGAATCCATTTTCATTGATATCCATCACGGCTCCCATCCAAGCTTATACCTTAGGACCTGAAATTAAACATGCTAAAGGTCAACACAACGGTTGAGTGAATTCATAGGTTTATCAAGTAAAGAGTGGACCACAAGATTTAAGTGAAAGTAGACTATGAAACAAATTCAGTAGTCCAAAACATGTATTATTGCGCTAAGCTCATGACCCCGAAGCCTTAACTGTCTGTCTGCCCCAAATAGGTAGGGTGTCTGCCAAAACAGCCTACAGTTCTCTAAATGTTAAATGCACCATGATCAACTTGTGACCATAAATTCCGGTGGGGATTGTTAGTCCCGATAGATCTATCCACAACACTAGCGCTCACTATAATAGCAATTGACGGTTCATGATATGGTAGGGACTTAGATGGCAATGTGGTAACTTACAATAAATAATCAGGCAATATTCTGGATAAGATAATTATAAAACACTTATGTCCGTATAGTAATACACACATGTAATTTCCACCCGTAGTGTTGTAAAATAAGTAGATAGAAATGGGGGCTATGAACTCACCTCAGATAGTGAATGGTAATCAACAAGTATTCACAATAGAAAATGCGTCACGCTTACGATCGAATGCAACCTAATCCAATATTGGTCGTATAAGTACTAAACACTTTGATTATTTATAGGTCGTATAGCTCATCATACTATCGTTCGGGCTATCATAATTAAGAGGTCATGTAGTGACGTATGAGGAGCTAGGACACTTTCAATTGTAAATCCAACAACTCATCGATAAGCCACCCCGAAGAGGCCTCATTACGAAACTCCCTAGTAATATAGTACTTTGATTAACTAATACCACATATATTTCTATATAGCTACATCACCATCTAATCGTTTTAGTGAAATCATATTTATAAAGTAAAAACGTTTATAAGTATACTTTAGTAAAACTAGCGTAACTTTCTCGTTATAACATGAGTGGGCTCAGATGTTTTTTTTCTTCACATATTTTTATTTTTATTCCTTTATTATTAATATAAATAATTTTAAATTCATATTTTAATATATATATTAAATATTATTTTCTCTCTCTTATCTAAAATTCAAATATAAATCATAAACCAAATATAAATTTAAATCCAAATCATAATCCTAAACTCATCTACAAACCAAACGGGTCTTTAGTTTTAATAGGTATATATTAACATCAACTAAGTTCATATTTAAAAATATTTTTAATTAAAGAAAGCTTAAACAAAACCCATAAAATAATTGTTAGCAAAACCCTTATTTAAATAACCTAAATATGAATCTAAAATTATTGAAGTGACACGTGCAATAGTCACCTTGTTTCATCTCAACTTTTTCATTATTTTAAAGGGTACTCCTATTGGTACCTCCTATGTCCCACTAAATAGTGTCAAAAGGTACAAAAGATTCCTTTTGTAACTCTCTTTTTACAGTGCAACGTAGTTTTTTATCAGTTTCTGTTCCGTAATTTTTGACAGTTTCATATTTTTGACCTGTTAAACTTTATATTTTTCGTTCCGTTTTTTCCGTGTCACAGTTTTATAACATATACAAAATTATAAAAATACAAAAAATAAAAAATAAAACCGCAAAAAGTACGGATTTTGGTTTTGTTGTCTCCTTGTTTGCAACACAGTTTTTTATTAGTTTATGTTCCGTATTTTTTTGACAGTTTAATACTTTTGACTTGTTCAACTTGATATTTTTTTCCGCACTTTGCGTTTCACAGTTTTATAACATAAACAAAATTATAAAAATAAAATTAAAATTAAAAAAAAATCAAAAAACGCAAAAAACATGGGGGGTACGAATGGTGTTTTACGAGGTACTTATAACCTACCCCTATTCCAAATCTACCCTTTGCATTTAACGAGGTTCGTAACCCGCGCGTTGCCGCGGAGCACGCGAGACTACTTTTGCAACGAACCGATAACGGTGAGTACTATTTTCGTCAGTCGTTGGTACTCACTTTGCAACCTCAACATTTTTTATAAAATCGTACGCATGTCAGAAGCATTGCAATATTGGGCTCGTTTTGTTCGCAATTCGACGCTCTTTTCAGCGACATTATTTTTCGAATGAATTGATAGATATGCGCTCCATATTTGATAAATAAAGTTTGTTAAATAAAAAAATCATAAATGTAACACCCCCAAAATCTGGTATGCAGCGGAATGGTAACAATTGGGTGCTACGTCAAAGTACAACAATCAAGATATAGGAAACGACCTTAAACGGACGTTTTAAGATAAGATTTCATTCAATGCCATATGTTAGATATTAGAAAAAGACTCGGTCACCCCGTGTATTTTACTGTTTATTATAGCTCGTAGTTTAATAGTTAATAGTATGATTTTCGGTATTAAGCCGGGTACTAATACCCGGTATATTGTAAGAACTATATAAGCCTCTTCCAACTTTGGAAGAGGTGAGCTAGTCATTATTCATTTTCATTTAAACACACTTGTTTCTCTCTCTAGAAAACCTCTCATGTGTTTCTCTCTCTAGAAACTAGCCAAGTCCAAGAATCGACCCCGTGTTATGATATATGATATACCACAATTGGTATCAGAGCTCATGGGATGATTAGATCGTGTGTATGTGCGATTTCTTGCTTGTTTTAGATCAAAAAGTGTACTATTGAAGGTTCTTAGCTCGTTTTTTAATTTCTCCAGATTTTGATGTTTGTAATGTTAAAGTTTGGGTGTTTCTAGTTGCTATTGCCTTGTGGTACTGTGTTGTGCAAAAGAAATCAAGCAAAATCATTCAAAAGGGTGATTTATAAGTGCTTTTGTGTGATAAAAGTCGTTGTTCTTCGTGGAGGTTTGCCAGAATTTCTTCACAACGGTTTGCTTAAATAGAATATTTTATTTAGTAGGTGACCAACTGTCTGACACACGGCGGGTTGCTTTGGCAGCGAGTTGCTTAACATCGCGGCAAGTTATTCACACGACGGTTTGCTTTTTTGTAATAGGCAGCGGTTTGAACAGGTTGATAGCGGTTTGAATATTTTAATAGTAAATATCTAAAAGAAGCTACGGCGATTTGAAATATAGGCGGCGGGTTGCTTGAAATTGCAAATGGCGGTTTGCCTCACTAAACCAACGGCGGGTTGCTTTTATTTCATCGCGGCGAGTTGCTAATCTGGCGGCGAGTTGAGCAACTGTTTGAGCACTTTGGAATTTATTCAACCTTGGGACTTAATATCACTATAACAAAAACCAAATACGTTAACCTCACCACTTTTAACGTATACTCACTAATCATTGATCGATCAAAACATATCATATCATAATAAAATAAGATGTCTAGTATGTCAGAAGATATCCAGTGTGCCGGTTCTGATACACGCCCACCAATGCTTGATAGAACAGACTTTGAATCTTGGCAACAACGTATACGTCTGTACTGTCTGCAAAAGGATAATGGAGAGAATATAATGGAAAAAGTTTCATTAATGAAGGTCCATTTCATATAGAACGGTTCAGAAGTTTATTGATTTTGCAGGAAACTGAGGGTGCAGTTCAAACAAGGTCCAGTCGTGCTAGATCCCTTACGACCTTTCAGCTGAAGAAAGGTAGGTATAAAGCTGAATTCGTTGCAACAAATTATACTACTTAAGGTTTATACCAAAAGACATCACTCACTCATCATCCACTATACTGACTCCAAAACATTTGGGATATAATGTGAAGATGATTCTGGAAGGTTCTGATGTTAACAAAGAATGACAGGGTATCTCAGTTTTACGATGAATTTAAACACTTCGTCCAATCAAAGGGGAAACCATTTACGGATACATGTTAGGGTTTATGAAGCTCATAAATGAATTGAGAAACATCAAGATGACCATGCCAGGATGCAGCTTAACTTCTTATGTTTGTGAAACAAAGGTTACAGAGTGGAGTAGATTATAATTGAATGTCTAAAAACTTAACAGAGGTTTGAAGGTGTTCTAATTATTGATCATGCTCTATATGCCTAATTTGAAGCAAACTATGATGGTATGGTTAACATGCTAATGAGAAACGAACAATGATGAAAAAGGTTTCTATCAACCAACTTAATGATCCTTTGTACACTTATGTTCGAATGCCTCAGTTTAGCAGGTAAGAGTATTAAACACAATCATCCAAGTCTCCTCAAACACCAGATTGAACCATCTTCCTGCTGACACTTTCAACTGGACTAGGAAGTTCTTCAACTAAAACTTGATTGAATAAGTTTATCCAACTCACTTGCCCTCCATCACTCAATCGTAAAATCCACAATTTCTAAAACAAACAATCAAATCTCATGAATGTCGTTCTAATGCAAGGGAACAAAGCTACGGTTCAGACAGCAGAGTTGTGGTCAAGATGTCGTGGTAAGATACAACTGGAATAATCTAAGGAAGACCATATCCTAAGATGATACAATGCAAGAGGAAATGTTGTAGCTGGGAATGTATGGAGGTCGAACAGAGGAACTGAGGACCTGGCATTATTTATTCCTGGTCAAGTAAACCCACTTAAGTTGTCTAAACTGTAACGGATTAGGGCACATTGCAGAAAGATTCGTCCAAGGCTTTACAGCGACTTCAGGATTCAGGATACTTCAAAGGACAAGATTGCTACTAAATGCAAGACCAGGTGAATGGTGCAGTTTTGCCAGAGTACTAGATGAAGAACAGTTGTTGTTTCTTGCGGTGAGAAATGTTTTACCAACTTGATGATGATGGGTGGGATTCACCGAGATGAGAATGATTTGTGACACTCAATGTGGATCATATCTTTGAAGCTGATCAATGTGACGCATTCGACTCTACGTTGATGAGGCTCCTAATGTACAGGGAACCATGTCATTAGTAATCTGTCATCTGAAGATCATCTACGATGAAGCGGGCCATCATATGACTCGAATACCTCCATTTGTGAGTACAAGATAATGATACCTTTGTAGGATCATATGGATAAGTATCATGAGTACACGAGTTGCAAAAACGATGTACGAAAACAACTACGTTGTTGACTCTAATGCTGAATATACGAGTGATAGTATATGATCCGTATATAATCAGTATCTGGAGACAACGAAGAAAATGGTCTGTACAAAGTAATGTATCTTCATGTACAAAAAATGATTGCATTAATGTCAAATTATCAATGAAATGTATGAAGAGGGTGTACAACAGGGTGTACAAAGTAGATTAGCAAATAAGCCAGACAAGGTAGTTAATGATTCATTGACCTCTGAACTTGCGAGATATATGAATGGTCGTGGGAGTATGAAAAACGGGCCAAAGTTTGAATTAACTGATAGAGACAAAAATTGTTATGAACAAATGAGAATAATTATCTCAGACCCGAAAATAGAAAGGAGACTTCTTTAAAAAATCAGATTCCAATCTGTACAAATACTATTAGTTTCTACTTGGCCATTATAAGTCAAAGACAGAAGAAGTAACCATTTTGAAAAAGGATTTTAAACAAAAAGAAGACAAATTCCTTAAAGAATTTTTAGACATAAAAAGGATAAAAGAAAAGGTTGAAGATAGATTATACAAACAAGATCAGTCTGTTCAAACGGTTCACATGTTATGTAAACCAAAATCATTTTATGATGAAAAGAACAAGGTAGCAATAGGCTACAAAAATCCCTTATATCTCACTCGTGCCAAACAGCTCAGTACTGCTCTTGTAATGGTTCAATTGGTGTACATGTCACGACTATCATACACCCACTGTTGTACATGACTCAGAGGATACTTTTGAGATAGCTGAGATAATAGGAAAGAATGATGGTATAAAAATGAAAAAAAGCCTTCTCCTCTATGTGTGGAAATAAAGTCTAGATTGCCCCCCCCCGCCCAGATTACTCGAAGGAGGATCCTTTCTTGCAACCTTTGCTCCATTAAGAAATCTGGCCCCAGAACTGATATTTTGGTTACCATAGATGAAATATGACAGGAAAAAGGCTGAGACTCATGTTCCAAACCACTTTCAGATGACAGGTATCCACCCAATACTCCTGTCAAGCTTGTCCCCAGAATTCTTCCAACTAAAAGTCAAGTGAAGATTAATCTTTATGTACTCACACAAACTTTTTACGGTAATTTGACAAAACTTGCAAAAAGAGAATCACCCCAACAGGGTGTAAGAAGGGGAAAGAGTGTATTTGAGCAAACAAAAAGATTTTACCTCACTGAAGTTTTTCCTTTTTCAAACTCTTAAAGAACACTTTGCAGGAGTTCAAACGGCCCTCTATAAAGAAGTTAAAATAATGGAAGAAATTTGTAATCAAATGAATGGTGAAGTGGACCAGAATACTGTAGACAAGCAATGTGCTGAAATTGTAAAGAAAAACCTTCTTATTGAAAATGAGAATCTGATTGCTAATTGTTTGTCGAATCAACTGTTGTATGATGTGGACAAATCACGTTGTCTAGCCCTCTTCATATTTCTTGGGATGAGATGGTCTAAAGTTCATAATGAGTCAAAAACATATTCCAAACTAAAGGGTAATACTAAATTTGCAATTAAAGTATCAACATCTTCAAGAAAGTTTTGATAATAACAAATCACAAACCTCACAGGAAGCTCTTGATTTTAACTCATTCTTTAAGATCAAGAATCTAGAACATCAGATTCAAGAAAAAGACAAGTGTATTAGGAGACTGAAACGTTCATAGTCTCTAATGTGAATTGACAGAATTTGTTGAGGACATTAATTGCTAAAGATGTCACGCTCTTATTGAACAAAATGTATGTGTTTTAGAAGTTGAACTGAAAAGGTCAAACAGCATTACAAGGAATTGTATGACTCCATTAAGATTACGCGTGCTCACACCAGTGAAAAGACATCTACCATGTTAAATGAAATTGAGAGTCTAAAGGCTCAGTTGAGAAGTAAAGTGTCTTGTGTCACTAGTGACTCTGTCAAACCAAAAGTTCTTGCGCCTGGCATGTATGCCATTGATGTTAAACCCATCCCTCATCCCCTTAAGAACAATAGGAGTGCTCATTTAAACTATATCAGCCATCTTAAGGAGAGTGTAGAAACAGTTATGGAGATTGTAGAGGAAGCTAGAATGGTTAAACCACTGGATAATGCACTTAACTACGCTTGTTAATACACTAAGCTATCTCAGGAATTGTTAGAATATGTGATTGGCACTTGCCCAAAAAGTTTCAATGAAAGAGATAACAAGGCTCCCTCTACCCCTGTAACTAGGAAAAAGCAAGTTACTTTTAACGATAAACCAGGAACTTCATCTAGCAACACACAGAAACACGAAGTGCACCAGAAAGTTCAACAGACTAATATCCCTGTGATTCCTTCTACAGGAGTGAACACTTCCACTGAAGCAAGCGGATCAAAGCCTAGAAGCAATACAAAGAAAAATAGGATCCTGCCTGCTAAGAGTGAGAATAAGAAGAAAGTAGAAGACCACCCTAGGACAAATAAGTCAGTATGGACAAAAGTGAATCGGGTTGATTCTAGCATTAGCTCTAAGCGTGTTGTAATTAATTTGAATTTTGAATCTGTGTGCAAAACGTGTAACAAATGTTTAAACTCTGCAAATCATGAAATGTGTGTTGTTAATATTTTGAGTTCTGTGAATGCAACCCCCACTGTTAAAATTGTCTTGAATAAAGGGAAGCAGATTTGGAAACCAAAAGGCAAGCTGTCTGATAACAGTTTGAACAAGACCAAGCGGGTTTGGAAAGCAACGGGCAAACTATTTGCTGATATTGGTTATCAATGGAGACCCACAGGAAAGAAATTCGCCTTAGGAAAACTTAATTGTGGTTATCAATGGAGACCCACAGGAAAGAAATTTGCCTTAGGCGAAATGTGCCCTTTAACTAAGCTTTCTGTGAAATGTTCTACTATATCTGCTAACCAACAGGACCCCAACAAAAATTGGGGAACCGAAATTTCAAACTCTCCACACTCGACTGTTTTCAAATGCAGGTCGTACAGGTCATCCTTTGGTATCTGGACTCAGGCTGTTCAAAAACATTATGTACGGGAATCGTTTTAAAGCTCAAGAATACTTTATGGAAATAGTTTTTCGGGACAGTCAGATTTCGGGAATGATCACTTCACGAAGCTATAATGGGTTATGGAGATTATGTTATTGGTCAGACATGTGATATCACAAAGTTATACTACGTGGAGGGACTTGGACACAATCTATTCTCTGTAGGGCAATTTTGTGATTTTGATCTTGAAGTAGCCTTCAGAAAGCATTCTTGCTTTGTTCGTGATATTAATGGTGCAGACTTACTTAAAGGTAGTCGTAGCACCAATTATACACGATATTGATTGATTATATGATTAAGTCTTCTCCAATATGTTTGTTGTCCAAAGCTTCCAAATCTAAATCATGGTTGTGGCATCGTCGTTTAAACCATTTAAACTTTGGCCTCATTAAATGATTCTGCTCGGGGGAAAAGATCTGGTTAGAGGTCTACCAAGATTGAAGTTTGAAAAAGATCATCTTGCTCAGCCTGTTCAACTTGGAAAAAGCAAAGAAGTTCTCCCACAAACCAAAAATCTGATAAAACACAAATATGGATTAAGTTCTTCCATACCCTTCACATAGATCTGTGTTAGTCAAATGAGTGGTCCAGAGTATTAATAGGAAGAAATACATTTTAGTCATCGTGGATTAGGACTATTCAAGAGGGGGGGGGGGGGGGGGGGGGGGGGGTGGGGGGGGGGGGGGGGGGGGGTTTCACTTGGGTATAGTTTTTTTGGAGATCAAAGGATGATACTCCAGGTGTTTGTCATTTACTTTCTTAAGCAAAATACAGGTTTGGTCACACAAAACAGTCTGATTACTTCCGAACAGATAATGGATACGGATATTCGTCACCAAGTTATGTTTTAATATATGAAGGGGTTAGAATATTTCATCAAAAGTTCTATGCCGAGAACTATCTCTTAACAAAACGGCGTTGTCGAAGACGAATCGTTACCACTTGTTGAGAGTGCACGTTACCATGCTGATATTTTACTCAAAATGCATTCGATGTTTCCTTTGGGCTAGAAGCGTGTAGCTACTGCTTGTATCACCCAGAACCGGATCCCTATTTCCATACTTGTCACAAACAAAACCCCTTAGTGAGCTTGTTAATTGATAAGAACCTGATCTTACATTTCTTCAAGTTTTTGGTGTTGTGCTATCCTACATAATGATGTTGAGATGGATTAGGAATACCGTTATGTCAATAGCTGTACTTTGGGATGTTCGTTGTGGGTTATGCGTCCTAGCAGGGAGGCTTAGAATCTTACAACAAGAGGATATACTCGTCGTGTAATGGTATACAATTCACGTCACATTTGATAAGATGCATCAGACAATGGCTCCTGTACACCTGAGCCTATCATTATGACCCCTGGACAACTCAAATCAGGGCTCGCTCCAACAGATAAAGAGCTGGAGATGTTATTTCAACCAATGTTTGATGAATACCTTGAACAATCTCGAGTCAATGAACCAGTACCGTCTGCTACTGCAGTTAACGCTCAAGTTGTTCCACCTGGTACATCTTTGTCTACAACAATTGCTCAAGACGCACCGTCTACAAGTGCTTCATCGTCAACATCAGATATGCATCATCCAGTCTGACATCAAGGTATTGCAGAAGAACCCACTCTCGAAGACTCCCCAATCACTCACGATGCTCTACATCCTTCATTTAACCCTGTTACTGGAGAACCTGGTTCGACACAGTCATCATCTGGGAATGTTAATTCAGCGGAACCCAACCAAGTTACTCAACCACCAGATCATCTCAGAAGATGGACCAAAGATCACCCTCTTGATAACATCGTTGGCAATCCATCTCGTCCTGTATCTACCAGAAAACAGTTAGTATCCGATGCTTTGTGGTGCTGTTTCCATACTGAACTGTCCAAAGTCGAACCCAAGAACTTCAAAATGGCCGTGATAGAAGACTGCTGGTTTCAAGCCATGCAAGAGAAATCTACGAATTTGATCGACTTGAAAGTTATGCGGGGAATTAGTACCTCGCCCAATCTATGTTATGGTTATCGCTCTCAAGTGGATCTATAAAGTGAAGCTTGATGAATATGGTGATGTACTGAAAAAAACAAAGATCGGGTTAGTTGCAAAGGGATATGTCAGGAGGAATGGTATTGATTTTGAAGAATTGTTTGCTCCAGTTGCACGGATAGAAGCCATCAGAATATTCATTGCCAATGCCGCAACCAAGAATATGATCATCTACCAAATGGATGTCAAAACTGCTTTTTTGAATGGTGATCTTCAAGAAGAAGTCTTTGTCAGTCAGCCTGAAGGATTTGAAGACCAGGATATCCTAATTCACGGTTTAATCGTTCTGAAGAAGCGCTATAGGCTAAAGCAGGCACAAATGTGCGTGGTAGACACACTATCAAAGTTCCTTTTTTTTTTTTTGGCCAATAATTCTTCAAGGGTGTCTGTGGATACCAAACGTGTATTCACACGCAAATCAGGAAAACTTATTCTACTTGTGAAATATCGTAGATGACATCATTTTTGCGCAACAGATCATAATGCGTGTCAACATATTTTCCAAAGAAATGAGTCTCCAAATTTCGATGTCAATGATTGGGGACAAATGTCATTTTTCGTCTAGGACTACAAGTTTCTCAAAAGTCCAAAGCATCTTTTATTAACCAAGCAAAATATGCTCTCGAAACCTTAAAGAAATATGGAATAGATCTCTCTAACCTGTCGATTACCACAATGGTGGATTCGATTTGAAACTGGTCGAGGATCTCATGGGGATTTCCAGTTGACCAACTCGATTTAGAGTATGGTTTGGCTCCCTAATGTACCTTACAGCCAGTAGACCAGACTACTTGTTTTCGATTGTATGCATGTGTGCTAGATATCAGGCTTAAGCCTACCAAAAAGCACTTTTTTAAGCTTATCATATGTGTCTTTCTTGGTATACTTGAAAGGAAACCATTAACTTGGGTCTTCTGGTTATCTGAAAGACAACGCCATGTCACTAACAGATTATTGCAGATGCAGATCATGCCGGGATGTCAAGATTCAAAGAAGATGTACGTCGGGAAGTGCTCTGTTAGCTTGGAGATAGATTTGGTTTAGCTGGTCATCAAAGAAGCAAGTAAGTACATTGCATATCTACATTAGAGGCTGAATACATCCCCTTTTGCCATGTCTGGTTGGTTGTGCTCAAAATTTTTTTCCTTTGGATGCGATCACAAACTCAAAGACTACGAATTTGACTTCAATAAAATTCCTCTGTACTGTGATAACAAAAGTGCAATTGCTCTTTGCTGTAACAATGTCCAGCACTCTCAGTCAAAGCACATCGACATATGTCACCATTTCATCCGAGAACAAGTGGAAAATAGAGTGGTTAAACTCTACTTCGTGGAAACAAACTATTAACTTGCGCATTTCTCTCAAAAGCATTTCCCCCCTAAAGAGAACGGTTCGAATTTCTTCTTCCACGCCTGGGCATGAAGACTTTGACCCCTGAAACTCTCAGACGCCTTCAAGAAGGAGAAGATGAGTAAACAAAGTGCCTTCGTGTATCCTTGGTACATATGTTATAAAAAAAGGCTTAGTAAATATTTTAAGTCATTTGGAATTACTAAATGGTTTGCAATTACTTCAGATTGCAACCCACCCCCATGTGTGCTGTCGGGCATGGATTACTATTAAAAATCCATACATTATGGGTCTTAAGTGGCATAAATTTTACATCTCAATCAACGACTGCATCTCTTTCAATAGAAAACAGGTCGTTGTTTGAGGGGGAGAGTGAATTTGAGAAGTTGAAAATTTACCTCAACACACTGGTTTCTATTAGAAGTGATTGGGAGGATCTTCCATCGTTGTTTAGGAGTGTTGAAAATTTGCTCAATTAAATGAACCACCTAAGTTTAAACGATCTCGTATTAGATATAAGTTTTTGATATATCTAGAATAGGTTAGTGTTTGAAGGGGAGTTAATTAATTTTAACTCAAAGGGCAAAAAATGTCTATGGTTATAATGCTTAGGGAACTTAATGCAAAATTGCCTTACATGCTCTCCTAGTTTTTAATCACATTAGGGGACTAAAGATGCCCAAGACTCAAACTTTAGACAACCTTAGGAATGCTTAAACATGAAAATAAAAGAAGATAGAAACCACAGGGACTGAATCTGCCAATTTCAAAAGTTATAGTATAAAAGGAGGCGGCGGGTTGCCCTTGGTCAAACTTTCAAAATCTGGTCAAACACAAAACATACACACTCTCGTACGCAACTCGCCGCCAAGAACCATTTCCCAATCTTTGATTTCAAGTGTTTTTCTTGCAAAGGTAATCATCAAATCGTGTTCTATGCATGTTAATGTATATATAGATTCAAGGAATCGAATTTAAACACATTAAAATGAGCAGAATAGTTAGATTTCATATTTAGGGTTCGAAAATTAAAAGTTGTTTGAAAATTGAAATTGATTGAGGGGAAAGGTGCGGAATAGGAATGTGATCACTATGATATATTGGTTTAATCATTTGGCAAACATCTGTGTGCTCTATGCTTAATCTTGACCTCATTTTTGATCGAAATGTCTTCAAGTGTTTGGTTAAGTGTATCTAATGCATAGGATAGCTTAGGATTGCGTTAGGATGTGTTAAGGATTGCCAAAGTGAATGAAATCTGATTTTTGTTTAAGTGATTCTAAACGGCGGGTTGCCTGTTTTGCTAGGTGGCGGTTTGTTTATTTTTATTATTTTAATGTTTTCAGGGAAACCGCCTCTCAACGGCGGTTTGGTTGAATTTATTATATTTAATAAAATATTCAACCCGTTGTTTCGCTTTTATTTAACTGCGGCGGGTTGCTTCACGGCGGGTGGTTACACGACGGGTTGCGTTATATTTTTTAATATTTTATTTGTACAGGTAAACCGCTGCCTCGCGGCGGTTTGGTGAATTATTTTAATAATATTAAAATACGCCAACCGCCATTTCAAAATTTTCAAATATGGCGGCGGTTTGGTCAATATTATTTTAATAATCATGGCGGGTTGGTGCCTTTCCTCGCGGCGGTTTGCTCAATCCACCTCACGGCGGGTTGGTATTCTGCTTCACGGCGGTTTGGGCTAATTTTCATTAATTTGGCCCATTAAGCCCGATAATCTTTAAAGGCCCTCTCCAATGACCCAATTACATATCTATTACCTTTCTGGGTTTAGATAACATGTAATAGTATCTGTTGACCAATCCTGTAACTCGTGGCCTAAATTGTTGCATTTTCATCAAAACTGTGATGAATCTACCTTAATCAGTCGAGGCATGTCATGTCAATGTCAACCTTCCTCTCTAACATCGTTTCTCTGCCATGCATGTTTCCTTTGTTAATTACTCTTATGCAGAATACGATGGCAGAGCAAAATGTTCCCGCTCAAGCACCAACAAGAACAGATGAGCAGATTGTACCTCGCTCTCAATGGTTACAAATCGGGAAAAGCAATCTTCTTTTTGATGCTCAAAAGATACAGAAGAACCCCATCTTTTAGATATCTGTGGACATCTTGCGTAACACCAACTTCTTCAGAGCGTTCTCTGCCTCTGCTAGTGTTCCTGCCGTCTACATTCAGCAGTTTTGGAACTCTAATTTTATGATGTTGACGAGAAGACTTAGGGTTTATTGCTGTCATAATGTTGATGAACAATGGTTAAATCTATAGTGTTATTTTTTATTAAAAGGCTTAGATATTACTTTGTCAGACCCAGCTCACCCATTTGAGTTACCTACGACTGCGTAGGATTTATGGGTGGACATGGTGATTGATTTGGTAAATCAGTTGGTGGTACCCTGAACCTGTAGAATTTGTCTTAATATACGTGTGAATTATGTATATCAGCCATGGAGAGCAATTCTAACACTGATTAAAAGTTGTGCTTACTGGAAAGACACTAGTTGGTGACAAACCAGACACACCAGTGTTACACAATGTTGGGGAATTGGTCACTCAAATAATGTTGATCATGTCTGAACTGTTATTGGAAGAGTTTACTCAAGGTGATTCAACATTCTTTCACAAAGGTAAGTATAAGCCTTTAAGTCTGATAGACCCTAAGAAGAATGCACGTTCCTCTCCCTGCATTCATTACGGGCTGTTTACTAAGTGATTTATCTACTGTCTGGGGGCACCAGTGATGTACATAAAAACCTGAGTCCCTTGTCATCTTCTGGAGAGGACTTTTTCTGCTAGGTAATCTTACGTTTATCTCGAAAAGTGAACCTAATGAAGTGGTTTGGGAAAAATTTTGGTGATTCCTTAATAATTGATTACTCAAGCCATTCAACAATCTTCGTACTATCCAAAGTATCTAGAAATGGTTGCTAAGAATACGAAGAAAACACCACAGGATAGTGCAAGCAAGCAACCTGAACCTGCCAAACAAAAAGCGTGTGCTTCCACCCAAGAAGCCCATCTACTACTCCTGTCATAAACCAAAACCAAGCCACTTCATCCAAACAACTAAAGTTCTCGACAAAGAATACCTTCTAAGCGTAAGCTTTCCTCAGAAAGTTAGAAAAGGAAACCTGTTTTCCAAACTTGTGATGAAGATGAGACGCTCAACAAGAATATGGTTCCTCAAGGGGGAAGTGATGATTCCTGCTCTCGACCTTGGCCAAGAGATGAGTTTGGATGGCATTAAGAAAAAGGAGAAGGGTGAAGGTGTTCATGTGGACATAGAATGAGCAATTAAGGTAGCTTGGATTCCCTTCCTTTCTGCACAAGGTCAGGCACCTGTTGGAGGAGTAATGATTAGGGATCCAGTATCTGAAACAACTCCCAAACTACCTGAAGTAGTAGGCAAAGGTAAGGCTATTGTAACCGAAGAACAAGTAGCTCATTTCCTGATCGATATGTCAAAGAAGAAACGTACTACGGATTAGTTTATCCTTGTTAGGCGTGATCAAACACCTCATGATTTGACAACTGGACCCTCTTCTCAACCTGAAGATGATACATCAGAGAAAGTGGTCTAGGAATCTTCATCAACAACTGATTCAGAACGAACAGAAAGTGGAAACAGAAGCCGTGTCCTAAAGGTGACAAAGAACAAGGTGAAGTAGCTTCGTCCACAGTGACATCAGGAGTAGGGATATATGTTCGTACAGAAGACCAGGCTGGATCAGACCCTGGAAAAGCACATGAGGCTCTGGCTGGACCAGACCCTGAGCCTATGGAAGAAGACCAGACTGGATCAGACTCTGGAAAAGTACATGTGTCTCTTGCTGGACCAAACCCTGAGCACATGGATGAAGAATTCCTTGCTACAGCCTACCCAAAGGTTCATGAAAACCTGAAACTCATAACTGACGAACGTGTCATCAAAGATAATCCAGAAAGTCATTTTGGTTCTATGTCGTCCATGAAAAATCTAGAAGACACTAATAACTTTGGGGATCAATTTCTTTATGAAAAACCAACCGAAGATGACCAGGAGAAATCTAAAGTTGTAAATGAGTCTGATTCCACCATACCTGATCCAAGTCATCAAACTGTCACGTCAACTCCTCCAGTGATCACTCCCGTCATTGATTTCTCATCTCCTAAACCGTCATTATGGGTCACAACTCCACCAATCAACACAGAAGCTACATCTATCACCACAACTCTCCCAGAGATTACTTCATTCATCGCCCTTCAGCTAAGAGTGGCAAAATTGGAGCAAGATATGTCTGAAGTAAAGAAGACTGATCACTCTGCTGCTGTTTTGGATTCTATTAAATCCTATGTTCCTACAGTTGTTGATAAGTATCTAGGAACAAAACTTGATGATGCTCTCCTTAGGATTCTTGAATAACACACTGCAGATTTAATTGAGAAATACTTTGTGCTGCCTGACCCAGAGTCTATCAAGAATCAAGAATCTAAAAAGAGTCTGAAAGAGATTATCAGAATCAAAAGGGAACAAGGTGAGAAGAAACAAGAGTCAACGTATACCATCAGGTTAACTGATAAAGTTGCACTTGAAGAATTTGATCTAAAGAGTGCTCTCTTCAAACACATGAATAAGAATAGGACTGCAAACAGAAATCTTGCCAACTACCATCTATACCATGCTCTTATGGAAGCGTTAATAGCAGATGAAGATGCCATAGATAAGGAGGTTAAAGACAGGGTTAAAGACCACAAAAGAAAGCATGATAGTGATGATGATGAAGACGATGATGATGATGATGAAGGCCCTTTATCTGGATCGAACCAGGGTAAGTCAACAAAAAGGAGAAGACACAATTCAGGTGCTTCTGGGTCAGCTCAACCTCCTCCTAAAGATGATGAGCAAAGCTCAAAGAAACCACATGATTCTGATGCATCTGCATCCAAACAACATCCCACTCTTACCTCAACTGGCTGGAAAATCACTTACACAAAAGATGTTGTTATTAACTCTTTGATGCAAAGCTCTGAACCCAGATCTGTACATTCTGAACATTCCTCTGATGACGTTTCAAAACAAGATGAAGGGCATGTCTCAGATCTGGAGGACACTAATAACGCTCATATTCCCAAGGTAAAGGCTGCTACATGGTTTAAACCGATTCAAGAAGATAAAAGACCAGCTACACCTGAACCAGAATAGACTATTCCCCGAATGACTTCCCTGAACCAGAGAACAACTGGGCAAATGCATACGCCACATCGTATCAAGTTCTCGCGGAGAACAAGCTTCAAAGGAAGACGTATGATATAGGTTCATTCATCAAATGGTTCTGCAGACAAACAGGAAAGAAGAAGCTCTGCAAAGCTGATTTGGAAGGTCCAGCTTTCAACCTTGTTAAAGCCTTTCACAAGAACAGCGTCTTTCTTTAATTTCAGATGGATGAATGCCATAAGTTACTGACGAAGAAGGTTGATTTGGTTAATCCTGAGGGTTATCAAATTCTACGTGATATATATGAACCGCTGCCCTTAGGAGGACCACCAGGTCAGGTAACTATTCAACCACAATACTTCTTCAATAAGGATCTGGAATACCTTCTGACAGGTGACAAAGAGCGAAAAAACTTCTTTCCATATCCAAGCTTAAAGCCGCTCTCGTTTCCTAGACTTTGGTCTAGAAAGAATTAGTTATGTCTTGTGGGTTTGAAAGTAGGAACGCGATTCTGACCATAAGTGCAGCTTATGTATCCACCACTGGTGGTTCAGAAGAATGGAATTTTACATCAACAAACACAGTGACCCCTCATATCGTGAAGCAGTCAGATCCCAGATGCGAATTCTCAGTGTGATCCATGTCCAGACTTTCGAAAAATACGGATACAACTACTTGAGAGAGATAATTCTTCGCCGAGCTGACTACAAAAAGTACAAGATCTCGGAAAAGGATTTTAAAAACCTTCATCCAAATGATTTTGAAGATCTGTATCTACTTAATATTCAAGACAAACTCAACCATCTGTCTAAATCGGACAAGATCCATCTACACACAGCAGTCAACATGTGGATCAGAAACCTGGTCATCAGGAATCGCGTGGGAGACTTAAAGCTCGGAATTAAGAGATATCAAACAAAGCTTAACCTCGAACGTCCTAATTGGGATGCAACTGACTATTTCTTCAAAGAAGATTATACGATTGTCCCTAAGCCAAGAGCCGTTATCTACAGAGACAGAAATGATCAGAGAAAGTTGATGAGGCTGAATGAGATACACAAGTTTAGTGATGGGACATTGACAAGAGTCATGGAAAAGCTGGATCACATGGTTAAAGACTTTCGTCTGTTCGAGTACAATAACGGCATGGAGACAAGGAAATGGTCAGAGGATGACAAGAGGAGGAGCAAAGGCTTCATCACAGCAATCGAGAAAAGACTACAGATCAGGAGGATCTTTCGAAGTCTGGAAAGCTTTGTTGGAGGAAGAATAGAGATTTGACTACAGCGCTGATCAAACAGAAACAACGTGACGACGTCGTTGTTACAATAAAAAGGTCAATATTTTCTTATTGTGAATAATATATCTTGTACATAGTAGTATAGTTAATTTTTGATTGATTATAAGTGTAGGATAATTTATATCTCTAACGTTTGAGGGGAGCAGTAGTTATATGTTTCTTACTCGACTTGGGAAATTATGGTCCACACTTCTCTCCATAGGTTAATAACATATTTAAATCAATTGATATCCAAAATGTCAAAGGGTTTAAATTTTTTGATAAGGGGATAAAATGTGATTAAAATATGCGTATAATAATAATCGTGATTATTAGGACTCATGTATATACTCGCTAAACATGCTATAACAATTTCGATATAACCGAAGCACTCATTTTGAGGGGGGGCGTTTCTGAAAAAAAAAAAAATTGATCAGAGGTACTAAACGCTTTGTTATTTATTCATAAGTACACTTAATTGAATTTTCAATTGGTTTTATGGAAAGGAGAACTGTACCAAAAGATCGACCATGCATTTTACATTATTGGAGTTATAAGGTTGGTAAGGTTAGGTATAATTCCCAATGATCCAGCCAAAACCAGAGGGGTCTACCCAGGGACAATCCATTAGTAAGTGTAGAAGTCCTTAGGTATGACATATAAAAGGAGTAAAAGTGAGAATAAGGAAATGTGAAGATGAGATGAAGTAGTACTGGAATAAACCCAACAAGGTTTTAGTCATGAAGTCTCGGTAAGCACAAAGGGTGTTGAAGAATTAGAAAAAGATTTGTAAGGTAAAGGGTGTAAAGAAGAAGCCCCTCCATACACTTAGGCAGAAACCGGGTCAATACATATGCTGCCAGAATCACTAAGATGATTGCTGACATTGAAGATCGACATCATAGACCCAGTGATGCAATGCACAACCCTCCCTAGCCACTCAGAATCTCTTAAAAGATTTCTGTTTCATTTCTCACGGAGACTAAACACGTTATCTATTGACTTTCTCACTCCGAGTTAGTTGATATTGAAAAGGTGGCAGTCAGCTCCAGCCTCCGTTACTAGAACCAAAAACGCTCATTGAGTCTAGAGCCAAGAGATCATTAATTAATCTCGTTAGGACACATATCTAATTCTCTTGTCTTTCACACACTATGGAAACAAGTCTATCCTAAGAGTCCTACGCATTATCCTTGTGATATTGCCAGAACATCTGAGTGAAACGAAGGTTTTTCATAATGAAGATGGAAATCTTGCTAGAGCTAACATCAAACAAGCTCTTGGTAGGTGACTTGTGCGATTCTACTAGAATCAAACTTGTGTCAACTGGAAAGAAACGATGGTGCAATTTTGAGTGAATCAAACTTGTTCTAGTATAAGAATTGACGGTTATTGATCATTTGACAAACAATCAAAACTCTCGAAGTGTTACAAAATATTTTCATAAGAAACACTTAGACTGGTTTTTCAAATCAAATTTCTCTTTGTTGCTTATGTTTTCTTTAAAGGATAATTTAAAGTTTGGAGATGGGAGATGGAAATTCCCAGGGTACCAGAGATATCAAGGTGATAACCCGAATGCTCAGACACGAACCTACACTTGTTATGATAGTTATCCTCATAAAGTGTAAATCTTCCGCAAACTCTTGATATACGTTATTTCTTCACAAGTGCACAAGATGGCGATCCATTACAAGATGATGTAAGATTATGTTTGGGTAATGATCTCAAGAAAGCTCAAGATCACAATCAAAGACAAGTCAAAGATGAATCTTTCTCGTTTCCATTTATTGTTATAATTCATTATTACACCCGAGAGAATGAGAGAATCCAAACACTTATGTGAGGTGCTAATATATAATTTCCGTGCTTTTAATTACGAGGTCTAATCGGTTGTGCCATGAATTATATTTACTGAGTAGGTTAAATGCCCCTGATATTGCTATTTATTATGTAGAAAAGCCCATTTACTTGAGGACAAGCAAATCCCAAGTATAGGTGTATTTGATGAGGTGTAAATTTGTACACTTTTCGGGATCATTTATGTAACACCCCCAAATTCTGGTATGCAGCGGAATGGTAACAATGGGGTGCTACGTCAAAGCACAACAATCAAGATATAAGAATCGACCTTAAATGAATTTTTTAAGATAAGATTTCATTCGATGCCATAGCAAAATATCAGAGTTCATACATTAGGTCCCATATGTTTTAAAAGTCATAAACATTTCCACATACGTTTTTAATTAAACAAAAGCTTCATACTACCAAAAGGTGACTTAAGTTTTTATAGATAAAAGTTGCATTGAATTTAAATAAACACAGAATCCATCTTCATTGATATCCATCACGGCTCCCATCCAAGCTTATACCTTAGGACCTGAAATTAAACATGCTAAAAGTCAACACAAAGGTTGAGTGAATTCATAGGTTTGTCTGTAAAAGTGTGGATCACAAGATTTAAGTAATGGTAGACTATGAAACAAATTCAGTAGTCCAAAACATGTATTATTGCGCTAAGCTCATGACCCCGAAGCCTTAACTGTCTGTCTGCCCCAAATAGGTAGGGTGTCTGCCAAAACAGCCTACAGTTCTCTAAATGTTAAATGCACCATGATCAACTTGTGACCATAAATTCCGGTGGGGATTGTTAGTCCCGATAGATCTATCCACAACACTAGCGCTCACTATAATAGCAATTGACGGTTCATGATATTAGGGACTTAGATGGCACTGTGGTAACTTAGGCAATAATAATCAGGCAATAATCTGGATAGCATACAGTTTAAAACACTTGTGTCCGTAGTAAAACAAGCATGTAATTTCACCCCGTAGAGTTTATAAAACAAGTAGATAGAAATGGGGCTATGAACTCACCTCGAGTTATTGATAATCCAAATACAACAGAAAATGCGTCACGGCAATGACGGAATGCAACCTAAATTAATATAGGCCGTATAAGTACTAAGTACATTGGGTAACTATTACCATATATCATTCTATATAGCTAATCACCATCTAATCGTTTTTGTAAAATTGTGTTTAATAAGTTAAAACGTTTATAATTACCGTTTTAGTAAAACTGGCGTAACTTTCGCGTTTTAAGCCCGATTTTGACGTTTCTTATGCCCACGCTTTCGTATTAAGACGAGTTATCATAATTTGACATTTTCAAAATTTGGACCTACTTGTGAACAGTAACTTTTACTGTTCACACCAGTTTATAAGTTTATTTTTATAGTTTTTGTTATCGTAAACTCGTAGGGCTGTAAACGAACTGAACGTTCAGTGAACATTTCATGAACCGTTCGGTAAAAAGTTCGTTCGTGTTCGTTTATTTATTAAATGGACGAACATGAACACTATTTTACGTTCGTTTAGTTAAATGAACGAACATGAACACAAGTCACGTTCGTTCGTTTATGTTCGTGAACGTCCGATTAGGCGTTTATTAACGTTCGTTTATGTTCATTTATATGTTTATGTTCGTATATCATATCTTTTAATTGTATACTTTTAAATTTGGTACGTTTAAATAAAACAGCACTTATTAAACATAACATTTTGCATAATTTGATAATATTTTATGTTTTTTTCTACGTTCATTTATGTTCGACCGTTTATGTTCGTTTAAGGATCGTTTAATAAACGAACATAAACGAACATGAACAACTCAATTTCTTAATAAACGAACATGAACAAGAAAATTCGTCCGTTTAAGCATTCATGTTCGTTTATTTGTCCGGTTAAAATTAAATAAACGAACATGAACAAGGCTTCGTTCGTGTTCGTTCGGTTCGTTTACAGCCCTAACGAAGTTCATAATAAGCTTTTAAAGAGTTTTGCTAAACTATAAAAATATTCAATTTCTCTTGAACTTTCTTTACAACATTGTAAAGAACAGATGAAAAATGCGGTTGTAACACAACACTGATTGCCAAACACAATCCACAAAAGGTGTAGATGAGCGGAACATCCTGGCCCAAGTGTCTTTTGGCATCAGCTATTCTCTACCCCAAAAAAATAGCTTCAGCAACTCTTCAGGCTCATAGGAGCACCAACTCTAGTGAGCACGAGCCGAGACTTGAACCCATGACCTTTTTATCCATAAAATCTCTCCGGTAGACTCATAGGTTTTTCATAAATGGGTACCAATTGAGCTAAATCCTTTCGATTATCATGTGAAAAGATCATGTCTCTAGATATTATAAAAGACTTGATATCAATATAAGAAATACATGGATCTTGACTTTTAAAGTTCAGAACAATAAATAAAAGTCTTTGCTTCATTGCTTTACTCTTTCATTTAACAATACTAAATAGTTGACCATATAAATAGGATAGGCTACTAATTGATCACTAACCCTTCTGAGTTTTGACCCTATTCATAGTTAATGTGATCTTGAGAAGTATAGTAACAGAGTGGTAAAAAAAGGGTAACTATGGTAACTAGTAAATACAAAAGGTGTTAAACATTTGTGTTGCCAAGATTTGTTTACATATTGTCGGATACTCATCCAAGAGTGTCAGGTACCATGACTCAAGTCAAATCCACTAGCATCTTCAGTTAAGGCAGAGAACCCAAAACTCGGCTAGTATCATCGGGTCACATAGTATACACGGCCATATATAACAACGTGAATCTTTATACCATAGACTATTATAAGTTGCGCTTATCTGAAGTCTTGAATATTTTCTTTATAACAACGTGAATCTTTATACTATAGTATACACACATTAAAGATGCATCAATTTAAATACAGTAAGATGCAACCAAACCCCAACCCGGCTAGTTTCATCGGGTCACGTAGTATACACGGTATATCACCTAGCATACACGATCATATATTAAGACGTGAACCTTTATACTATAAACTATTATAAGTTGCGTTTATCTGAAGTCTTGAATATTTAATTTTTATACCGTACTACTATTATAAGTGGCGCTTATCTAAAGTCTCGAATATTCCCTTGCGCAAATTTAACGCACGATTTGCTGCGAAAGAGACAAATGACCTTTCATTCACTCAAGAGTCGTATTCATTCTTTGAGCACCTATTTCAAATATTACCTGTAATTTTTTAATTTCTATTTTTGTACAAATTACTAGTGCTAGTAATACAATTAAAAATCACGTCAAAATTACAATAAATGTTACACTTAGCATAAAAATTTACGAGATATTTAGAAAAACTATAAAGTCGTTTGTTATATGATGTAGTTTTTTTTATTCTTTCTTCACAATCTAGCAAAAACATTAAATATAACAAAAATTAAATTCATGATCAAAACAGCTAAGATCTAAGCTATTTGTACGAAATAAAAGTCAAATTGACATTTCGTTGTGTTTAATTTCTACTTCTTTTTAAAATATTTAGAACATAAATATATCCATGTCCCATGTCAATCCATTTGGAATTTATAGTCATGTCTATCTTCAAAATCATACTTTTTTGCTATTCTTTGTCTTTTACTTATTCTCTAGATACAAATCTTTATGTATTTGATGCCCATATATTATACACGCAATTATATATATTTATATACGCGTACAAGTACATACATATCAGATGCGCTTAACACGTGGAATATTTAAGAGTGGTAAGCGTTATATTTTTTAATGCTCGTTTGATAAACGGCAAGTAACTTTATCTACTCTTTTTTTTACGGCATAACCTTATCAACTTTTTCAAATTTTTTTCTAACACTATGAAGTACCGAGTACATTTTTATGAACGTTGAGCATTTGAAAAACACTTTTATAAAAAAAACTATTACTGCTTAAGATACTACCCTTGCTGGTTGCTACTTTCACTGTTGTACTTTTGTCAAACAAACATGAATTTGGGTGCTACTATTGGTACCCCACTGGCCCACTAAAAGTACGGATGTTTCGTACTTTTTGGTCTTTTTTCTTTTCTTTTACAGTGCAACGCAGTTTTTTTATCAGTTTCTGTTCCGTAATTTTTGACAGTTTCATACTTTTGACCTGTTAAACTTTATAATTTTCGTTCCGCATTCTGCGTTTCACTGTTTTATAATATAAACAAAATTATAAAAATAAAAAAAATAAAAAAAATAAAAAAAAACCTGAAAAACAAGGGGGTACAAACGGCTTTTCAGGGGGTACAAATAACATGAGCCCATGAATGGATATAGGTACATATATGAAACAAGGGTGCTACTATTGATACCCCTGACCCGCTAAAAAGTACCAAAAAGGTACAAAGATTCCTTTTGTACCCCTCTTTTTACAGTGCAGCGCAGT
>BQNB010032342.1:0-53248 GCA_026074375.1 Tanacetum coccineum | reverse complement strand
AACGACCGTTATCTTATTATTTACACAATTAATATAAATTAATTAATTATATTTATTGAATCCAAACGCTATCGTATGCGTCTTCAAAGGCCTGAGTCGCATTTCGGACATATATTATTTACGTGTACATTCTTTCATGTTGTTGTTAAAAGACGGAAAACAACATTACGCCTTCATACGAATAAATATATATCTCAAACAAAACGAAAAATGTAGAAAGGAGTATCACCACGTGATCATGAAGATCGACATTATCATTCCCAACTTTTTGTTCATATAAAGAAGAAAATGTGAGGTGTTGATAAATAAAATGTGACGTGAGATGTTACTTTACCTTGATTTCTTCGTTCATGGTCATCTTCGCAATGCCAAGTTTGTTTTTTGTTGCTATGATAGTCGAGACATTGTTTGAGTTGCTCATCTGTATAAATGCAAAAATCAAATGTTAAAGTTATTAGTCTATCATATTATTATTTAGTTATTATAGTCCATATGTATTGGGTCGAGCCCTATTGTAGGTGTTTATCCCTAACGGAGAATTGTGTATAAGTATCGGTCGTTTATTGAATAATAGGGCATGGGGAATCAACCATCCAATATGGTATCACAGCCTACACCGATTTTTTCCTAAAAATAAAACCTTAACCCTAAAAGCACTCACTACTACAAAAACTGCCGTTTAGACCCTATTATATAGACCTTATACGAAAAACACATGTCTAAATGTGTAATTTCCCCCACCAAAAGTTTTATAGACCGGTTCAAATAGTATCGACTGGTCTATATAAGATTTTCATAACCGATTGTTTTAGATGAAACCGGTCAAAAAGAGTCTCATTTAAACCGGTTACTTTAGTTAGAACCGGTCTATATATGTATAACATTTAGACCGGTTGGTATCATTTCCACCGGTCTAAAAACTTTTTCCTAAAATCACCCCAACGATCAGAAACCAGATATGTCATTTATATCTCCCAACAAATCCAACTTGCACAATTAATTCACTTAAAATTTTCAAAAATAACCTCTTAATTACCAAACTTTCTTGCATTAACTACAATTAAAATGTATGAATCACTTCTTATACATTTATATATATGAGTTACTTGTATAAATGGTCCATGTCGTCTGTCGGGTTTAACGAAAATAGTCCCTATATTTTTTTTTCCGAATCCTCTCCCTGTGGTTTTGACCCGTATCGGGTTTGGTCCAATGACCGATTTTTCTGTTAGTTTGACTGTGAAATGTATATTAAAGATGGTTAAATGACAAAAATACCCTCATCTTCAACATCATGTAAACCTCTAAATAATTTAGAAACATCAAGAACACCATAATCTATATAAAATCCCAACATCAGTTGATAACTTGATAAGGATCGAAACTCCTAACAAGAAACCAAAATGCGTCTGTTGTCCATGTATAATAACGACTTATCTAACATATCACTAAATTAGAACTTTTTTCAAACCCCTCATCTATTTTTTCCAGCCACCAACAATCGCCAATTTTCTTTTATCAAACTTATCAAAGGTCTAAAGGTCCAAACTCCAAACTTATCAAATTACAACTTTTTTCAAACTCCTTATCCACAAGAGAACCACATATGACGGCAGAGGCGATCGGACGTGGATCTGGTGACAACATATATGATGGTCGGATGTGGTGATGGTGGCCGAAGTAGCGGTGGCTTTTTAATGGTCGTCTCCATTTCCGGTCTTGGTTCCCGGTCATGGTCGTGTCGAGTCTTGGTGGTCGAACATTTTTGGTTTCCAAAGGTCATCGTAGGCCAATTATCATGGTGGTGGTGATAATTGATTGGTTGTGTGAGAAAAGAGAGAGTGAGATTTTGTTATAGATCTGGACAATTAGGCATACCTTGTTTATAAAAAAAAAGGTTTTTCTTATATGTAAAAGGACACAATTACTCTTTTATGTGCACGACACATGACCAACTTAACGATCAAACTAACAGAAAAATTGGTCAAGGGACTAAACCCGTTATGGTTCGAAACCATAAGGAGAGGTTCCCGGAAAAAAAAAAGTTTAGGGACCATATTCGTTAAACCCGACAGACCACAGGGACCATTTATGCAATTAACTCTCTATATATATATTAGGGTAAATTACACAGCCCGTTTACCCATCCCCCGTTTTGAACATCCATGGAAATGATTATGGAAGTAGTCATTTTGGTGCGTGTTTGGTCCCAAAGGATGAACGGTGTTACATATCTTTGTTAGTGATGAGTATTATGGTAATTTCTTCAAAAATAAAATTTCACCGTTGATCCCTTATCCCAGGTAGTTATAAAGACTTTTCCACGTATTAGCTAGCCGCCACTATTTCCTTATCTTTTCTCCCCGGATACAAACAAAACAATCTTATCTGTGTTTCTTGTTTCTATCTCTCAACACCACAAACCAAATACAAACTTGGTTTGATTTGATAGCGAAATACACGAACTTAGTACAAGGAGGAAAAGTTAGATACCAAAATCATCGATCTAATAATAACAAACAAATGCGAGATGTCTTCTCGACACTCTGACGGTGGTGGTGGTAGTGGTGACAATACCGAAAAGGTTTGTCATCAACTTGTCCTTTTTTAATAATCAATTTCATTTCAAAATATAACTAGTGTGAATTAGATAGAGCCTTAATGTGAAATAACCATCCTACATGTTTACCAGAAACTGTTAAAATATTCGCATAAGTGTCTTTGTTATTAATTTCTAACCACTCGAAAAGGTGCCTCTTATATGGCTGTTTGTGTTGGTGTAGGTGGGACAAAAGAGGGGAAGGTTGCTTACTGATTTGGAGGACATTCAGCCTAGGAAGAAAATCAGGCTAACAACTCCAGCTAATCATTGGATTTCCATCTATTCATCAAGAACGCGAATGAAACAAAGGTGTGCTATCTCTTACTTTTTCTATGAATTATATATTGCTTAAATTAGTTTTGTCCATTCAGGCAATATACTTTTCTATATTCTACTCAAAATAGCAAAGCTGCTCAGGTTTCTGTATAAAAGTTAATGGTTAAATAAATGTACAACGCCATTGATATTGCATGCCTTTATTTCTGTAAATTACAGTAGTTATCATCTCCAAGAACTCAAGGTCGTATTTATATTTTTACGTTGTTTGTCTGCTGACTTGTATAATTTAAATATTAGGTACTATTACAATGTGATGGATTCGAGACTTCAACAACATTTCGAAAAAGGAAAGAGCGATGGTCTGTATATTAGCTGTGTAGCCTCTGCTTACAATTTATGGGCGGTCGTCATGGATGCCGGGACAGGGTTCAGTTCACAAGTTTACGAGATTGCCCCTGTATTTTTACACAAGGTATCAGTTTTTTATTACTGTTCGTGTTCTTCGTCTCATATCTTTTTTTGATGATACAATACTAGTGGTGGGTAAATAGATTTTGTTTTATGTTTCAAATTTTTAATGAACATTTTTGTTGTAGGCTGACTTACGACTTTGACTCGTTTCCTTTTGGGTTAATTTCATTTAGTTAACCAGTTTAACTGTTGCGAAAATTTAACCCAAACCATTACTATACATGTTTAAATGCCTTTTTTGTGTATATTTAAGGAGTGGATAATGGAACAATGGGAGAAGAACTATTACATAACATCACTTGCCGGTGCGTCAAATGGTAGTGCCTTGGTTGTAATGTCGAAAGGCAAGTTTTTTTCCCGTTCAGTTTAGCTAAGGTTAAAGAATTTAATCCAATAATATCTTTTGTGTATTTGGTAAATAGTTGATATTCCTTGTTATTAACTTTCTAGGTACAACGTATACGCAACAATCATACAAAGTAAGTGATATATTTTCCCGCTCTCATTCAAGTGGATCAATAAGAAATGGAAGGAAGGCTTTTTGGTCACCTCAATGACCACCGCAGGCAATAAATGGGGCATCGTGATGTCTCGTGACTCAAGTTACTCTAGTCAGGTATTTTTTTTTTTACTTTCTTGTCTTAAATATATAGCTTACATATATCGTTCTTGTCGTTTGGCGAGGATAACGAAACTCGTCCCTCATCAACACCATTTGCATAAATGGTCCCTAATTGCAAACCACATGAAGGTTTTTCGTTGGTCGGCTTGGCTATTGCAAAAATATTCACTTTTGTATATGATGTCATTTATAGGTGGTGGAACTTGAATTTTTATACCCAAGTGAAGAGATTCATAGAAGATGGGAAAACGGGTACCGGATAACATCGGCTGCTGCAACCGAAGATCAAGCTGCTTTCATACTTAGTACTTCCAAAAGGAGACTACAAGATGTTACTCAAGAAACTCTTCGGACTACTGATTTTCCTAGTACCCATGTAAAGGTGCGTTGTCAGATTGTTTCTCGTTGCTCAAAATTGAGTTTTGCTAGTAATTATCATCAGATTAACAGAAATTTAGGAGGCAGTGTCCCCGGATTTGACCCGTGATCCATTTGACCCGTTCCATATTTGCTAAATATTTCTGGTTTTTACCCATTTGACCCTTCCCAGAAAAAAAATCACCCAAATCGTGTTTTGCAGTTTGCACTTCTGCTCTTTTAGTACTTCAATATCTGCTTAACTATGAATGCCTTGACCGACTGATTAACTTTATCTTTTGGATTCGTATATCAACAGAAAAAATGGTCAAAGAATTTGTACATAGCATCCATTTGTTATGGGAGAACTGTATCTTAAAGCTCTGAAGTTTTTACCGGTATGTATACCTTGCCCGTCACATTTCACTTACGTGATTGATGATCAGTCTTTAGTCTTAACTGTTTGCACAAAGTTATTCCAATTGGATTTTTTTTAATCACTCGCAGGTAAACAAAATCTGCTCAACACAATGCCGTATGTCATCCTCATCTCCCTTTTCACAAAAGAGATACATAATTTACATACAGTGTCCTTGTATTGAAGAAAAGAAGTCTTTTTTGGCGTGGCACCCCTAGCTCTTTCGGGTTTGGTGGTGTGTCGTAATGGTGTATAGTCTTAAAATGTAATGTCCAAACTGTTGGTTAAAAAGTATGATATGTCATGGCTTGAACAAAGTCAGGTTTTATGAAACTGTAATGCGTGTAATTTAATTATTGGAGAAAATAAAAAGTTATTGTTAGTACAAAATAAGTGTCGGGCTTAGAATATGGCTCAAATCCTTCGTTGGGCCGGGCCTTCGAAGGATTTAGATATCAGATCTTGTACTAGAGCAAGAGAGGTGAGATGATTTCCTGCACGATCAAATAAAAACCGTTAGCCTTACCGTGAGGACGGACCCCACGATTAGACTCCGGTGTAATAGTAAGTAAACATGTAGAGAGAGAAAATGTGTGTATGTAGAGTGAGAAAATCATATTGTTCATTGTGTTAGAGGGTCCCTTTTATAAGCGAGTGAAATATTAGGGTTTCCTAATATTTCGTTTGTTTCGTTAGTGGTTGGAGTGTGTCCCTTGTCGGGCAAGGTTCCGCAGTAATCGTGTGTACGGATGCGTGTGTTTTCCACGGACGGAAGTAGCCTATAGTTAGGTCCGCGTCCGTTTTGCTGTGTCCTGGCGGGCCCAGAAGCCCAAGTGACAGTGTGACCCAAGCCCGGAGGCTTGGTATACCTACTATACGTCATCAAGTCCCCCCAGTCTAGTATGATATTGCCTGCGGACCATGTCCCGCGTGCGGTGATCAGTGCTAGACTTCAGGTTCATTGCTAATGATTTGCCGCCTTTCGTGGTCATGTGTCTTCTCCGCGAAGCTTCCTTATCAAGTTGGTGACGTTTAGGTGACGTGGACCGATGTTGTCCTTTTATCTTCTGACTGATGTGACGTTCTTACAGCTTTTTAACTGTTTCGTAGGCGAACCCTAATCGTTGATCACGTGAGTGGGTTACACGTGTCATCATCTGGCTGTGGGTAGATATAAATACACCGAGGGTATAAATACCCCCTCCTATTTTTTACTGTTTCCTTTTCCACAACTTTACATTCTACCATTGTTGATTTCTTCAAGCTTTTCATCTCTATCATACGTTCGCACCTCGTTTTCTTCTTTTTTAAGGTTCTTCAGACTTCAGGTTTGCATTTTTCCTAATTCAACCTCCCACCTTTGCTGCTAAATATTCTATTATGACCCAAGAAATGGTAGATAGCTTTTGCGATAATTTTATATTCCGGCTGAGGTTCATCCCACTGCTCCAGGGCGTGGTAAAACCATTACCCAGTTTCCAGTCGGTAAAGCAGGTGTATATAGTAGGATCTTTGATGTTTGTGGCTATAGAATTCCGTTTACAAATTTTTTTATGGCCGTTCTCAAATACTTCCGTGTTCATATTTCCCAATTGTCGCCTTTTGGTGCTGCCCGGGTGTCTCATTTTGAGGTTCTGACGCGCGTACTTAACCTTTCACCGTCAGTGACCGTGTTCCGCACCTTCTACACCTGTTTGTATAGCGATGGGTTGTTTTCTTTTGTTAAGCGTTCCACCTCGGCTCCATCTTGCTTTCCAAAACCTCCGGATTCCATTAAAAATTGGGCCGGCCATTTTTTCTGGGTTGATTCTTGCGTATTCCTCATTTTCGTCCCTTTGTATACGGGAGGCACCCTAGAAAAGGATTCGGCTCCCCATTTTACTGCTCGTCAAGAGCAAACCGTTAAACTTCTTGAAAGCCATAAGGCTCCTTTCCGCCGGTACCCGAAGTGCTTCTTATGCCTTGTGGGTTTGAGCCCGTATTATCCTTTTGACAAAAATTCTTATCCGGGTTTCGAGTATCCTGACGGATCGGGTGGGTGTTACTTCCCTTTGGTGGTGGTACTTTTACATTATGAAGCCTGATCATTTAATGTTTATTTTGCAGAGATGGGCTTGTTTGACTTTATCAAAACTGCTGACCCTCAGAAGGTCCAAGCGGTTGAGGTTTAGAAGGGAGACGACCAGGTGAAGTTGCTGGAGAGTACCCGACATTGCTTTATGTCTCTGGTGTTTCCCGCCGCTGGGGGTAGTAGTTCTGCTGCGGCTGCAGAGGTCTCTGCTCCGACTGAGGAAGGGCAAGGAGATGTTGCTCCGGAGGAGGCCTATCTAGAGTTGGCGGACCCGGATGAGGGTACGACTGCGGTGAGGCAGAGTGGGGAGGAGGTTGTTACGGAGCAGCCCAAGAAGGTTAAAAAGAAAAGATTGCTGAAGCAGAGCTATGTTCTTCCTGCTAAAAAGTTGAGGACAGATCACCCTACCCTCTTTTCCGGTACCGGTGGCAAAACTCTTGCCGGTCTGGAACAGATTAGGCTAGTAGGTTCTCGTTTGCCAGACCGGGAACAACTTGCTTTTCACTCCGTTGCCCCTTCTTCTCAGGCAAGCGAAGGTTTTTTGGATTCTTCTGCCCAAACGAACATCCGGATCCGTAATACCGTGGAGAGGTATATATACACATCCTTAAGTGCTAACTGAATTTCCGAACCTTTTCTTAACATAAATTTTTTGTTTATCTTTACAGCTCTAGTACTTTGGGTATTCCGGTAGATACTACTGCTGCTGCCACAACTTCCACCAGGGCTGCTGTGACTACTAAATTTGCAACGGATGTTAATCCGGACTTGGCCGGTCCTTCTCAGCCTAAGGAATCGGAAGGGTCTAATGACTGTTTTTATGAGCCTCCTACTTTGGACCCTTCCGAGGCGAAGCGTTGGTATGTACCTAGGTGGAACATTACCAACGATTCATTGTTGGACGATGGTTTTTCTTACCATGCCTTAGTGGACCGCGTTGCTCCCCTCGCCTTTTAAAAATTTTATATTTTGATAACTTCGACTAATACGAAAAAATAGTGGGCAAAAAAACCGTAAAAACGGCTTAAAACGAGAAAGTTACGCATTATTTCTAACTAGTGCACTATTATCCTGAGGTGAATAGTGTGAGGTTCGTTTTAAAATAAAATTTAGCGAAACATTTTAGAATCATTTATATAATTTATACATGGACTTAAACTTTATAAAATATTTATTTTTAACAAAGACAATTGAATTATAATATCGATTATACGAGTTCAAATACACGAATAATATTTAGCAATGCATTTAAATATTATTTCGCAAACCACGAGTAGAACGGTGGATAGTAGCAAAATAGAATCATACGTTGTATTAGTTATCAAAGTACATATACTAGGGATTTTCATAAAGAGGCCTCTTCGGGGTGCGTATCGACGAGTTGTTGGTTTACGATTATAAAGAGTCCTCAGACTCCTCATACGTTCCACTACACGACCTCATAATTATTATACCCAACGATAGTATGATGATGCTATACGACCTAATACTAATCAAAGTGTTTTAAGTACTTTAAACGACCTATATTGGATTAGTTGTCTCGGATTTCCTTCGCGACATTTACATTTTGTATACATGTCGATTACCATTCACTCAAAGTGAAGTTTCCATAGCCATATTTTACTTGATTTGAACTCTTTGGGGGAATACATGCTCGTTTACAAACTTGTATATTTTACTACAGAACAATTACCTTTCAATACTTTGTGAGTTCAGATGGTATCAGAGCTGAAGTCATAGAGAACTAGGTCGTTTTCAAAACCTAGACTATGACCATGTTTTTCAAAATATAGAGTCTTTCCTTGTTTATCCGATATCCGCACGCGCTTGCTCCCAGGTAACTTATAAGCTCTCTTTTGCATCCCTACTACTATTACATGTATAATGAGTATTTGATACTAGACTATGATTTCGTTCTCCTACGCCTATCATATGACGTCTTACTGTTTACCTTATATCGGTCCGTTATATAAATATTGATCACTCTGATTTTCGTGTACTTCCTGATTTCTCATTTTACTCCCTTGAGCGTCAATGCTGGTATTATATATGGATACTAGGACATATGGACTAATTTATTCTCGATCTCTTACGATTAACTTCAACCATTTACGCAACTTTACTTTATTCCCTTTTGATGATATCGAAAATTCGACATATTTTGTAAATTCTACTAGTTACTTTACCATTCGACTCCGAGTTGGAACACTCTTCTTATACACATCCTTTGTTTCGAAATCCCTCGTTTTGAATCTTTCCAGTTGATGGGAGTACGACAATTAACTTGTCACCTCATACGTGTCACCTTGGAGCACCTACCTTTAGATCACGACTTTTTACGTTCATTTTCTTCGATTGCTTCTGCGTTCGTTCGGATATTCTTTATACTTGCTATTACCTATCGCTTTACAAACAATCTCGATGTCAACCCATAAACCATTTTGCTATCATTTTGTTGTCACCCTATGAGCTACTTCACGTTTACTTTATTGACTATTTCATTTCGTTATAAAACTATTTCTCACATCACACTGTTATGACAAAAATGAGCATCGCATTTGTCAGAAACATTATTCTATTAGCATCAAGTTTTTGTGTAGTATTCATAAAACCGTACATCTAAATCGAATCAGTAACCATAGCAACTAAGCAGACCTTCACTCCACCTTACTATATAAAGTCGACATCAAAAAAAAAAAGTTACAACTGACACGTTAAGCTAAAGGGAACAAATAAGCCCACTAGGAGCCAGCCTTGGTCGCAACACATAAATAGTTAAACCAACATCAAAAATCTTGAAACACCCAGTTAATTCAATTTAGAAGGAAATGCAAACGAATTACCAACGTGTAGACAAATTATCGAAAGCATAAATAAAATAACAAAAAGAATTTATTGCTACAACATCAAATTAGATTTCATAGAAATAGGATTACATAAGAACATAAAGGAAAAACAAGTTTTTTAGTTCAACCCTCCCAAACCATAGTATCAAGTCTTCAAAGCATAGATCCCCACGCCAATAGCAAGGATAATACCGGCACGAGAACCTAGAACTCATTGCCAAATACTGAAAATCCTCATCGTATGGGAATAGGCAAGATAAAAGCCCGAGTTGCTATCGCTGGATCCCGCCATCTGCCAAGATCGTGATGATTGCAACATTTTTGAGGATTGGATAAAGAAAAATAAGTGGAACAGATTAAGATGTTTGTATGAGAATGGAGGAGAAAATTTGTATAAAAAGGGGAAAAGTAACCGTTGGGGGTTACTATTCACGACCTTGGTGGCATTGTTATAAATAAAAAAAAAATTATAATAATGAAAATAAATAATAATTAATCTACACCTCTTCAAAGCACATTATTCCGGAAGAAATATCCGCATCTTTTTCTCCGAACCCGTACCTTCCTCAAGTGCCGCAACTTGAGCCTTGAGGACAAGGCTCTTCTAACCGGAGGAGACTGTAACATTCCGTATTTTCAGGTCATTTTATGACATCATTCATTTTGTCATTTTTCACTATTTATTTTTTTTCTTTTCTCGTACGCGTTCGCTTTTAATTTTAAGTGTTAAGTTAAATCGCGTGAACTAAAAATCAACAACCAACGTAAACGGACACCAAACGAATTGAAGTTTTCGTCAAACAAGCAATATATTATTTTACGAAAGTAATAATTAACTTTTTAAATTTTTTTTATCAGATACGTAAAGTGTATACGTTTCGCGATAAATTGCGTTTAGGCACTCCCGGAACCACCAAAACTTTTCTACGCTTCAACAAATACCCACATTTATACCCAATACATAAAAATTACTCAACAACATCACATATATCTTATATTAGCCGAAATTAAAGAGTTATATACAAGAAAATGAAAGAAATCTTACACTTTGGTCAAATGTACATCTCTTGCATTTAAACCTAGCCCATACCATTTTTTCCTTGACCGAAGAAAGACTTTCCTTAAGACCATGAAGTTGTCTTGGACGACTATTGCAATCTTTTTTTGACCAAGGACTTACTATATATGCATACATATTAGGGATAGGAACTTATACATGCAAGACTTAGCTAAAAATCAAACAAAAACTCCTCCTTTTGCACCTTTCATGCCACGCACAACGCCCCCCTCTATAAACCCAATCCATACAAAATATATTCAAACCTATACCCCTCCTAACACATCCATCTAAGATATCCTAAGTGTTTTCCAATGCATTGGATTGACCTATTTCAGTATTAATCAGAAAAGTGAAACTACGGTTTTAAAATGGAAAGCTAGGATTTAAATCTAAACAAGGGTTTAGATACTTTGGTTCATCATCTTACTCATAAAAGGTTATCTAAAAACCTCATGTCTTTACTTCATCATTTTTTATATGTTTACATTTTTTATATAACTATAAAGTCACCACTGGTAGGATTTTAATATGTAAAACGATATTATCACATATGTTTATGAAATTTACACACTTTCTTATTCATGTTGTTATATATAGTCATGAAAAATGGATTAATAAATATGTTGACATGTTGTTTAAGTATAAACATGATTTTGTATAAATTTGGGTTTATAAAGTTAATAAAACAAACTCTTTATAAATGAACACACTTGGATAATAAAAGGGTGATTTGATTTCGACTTCATACAGTAGGTTTGACATTACATAAAAATAATACGCCTCATGACGATTCCAAAATGATAAGAAACTCGAAAAACCGATTTATAACGAAAAAGATACGTTAGTTACGAGTTTACGACGAGAAATACTTTTATAAAATTTACTATTCATTACAGAAAGTGATATTTTTAAAAACATCAAAAAAATGATATAACTTTTAATTACTAGATCGTACTCGAAAGAATCGTTAAAAACGGAGCTATAACGAATAAAATACGACGTTTACGAGTTTACGATAACAAAAACTATAGACAATAGTATATACTGTTGATGAACATTAAAAATCAATTATTCATCAAAAAACTAAAATTTAAAAAAATGTTGATATGATTTATAACTCGACTAATACGAAAATGTGGGCATAAGAAACGTAAGAAACGGGCTTAAAAACGTGAAACGTTACGCATTATTTTCTAACTTGTGCACAATTTCCAAGGTGGAAATAGTGTTGGTCGTTTTTTTAAATCAATTTTTGGCAAACATTTAGAATCATTTATTTATAATATTATACATGCTTTAAACATTTATAATATTATTTGTACAAACAATTGAATTATATATTCGATTATACGATTCAATACACGAATAAATAATTAGCAAATGCAATTAAATATTATTTCGCAACACAGTAGACTGATGTTTCTATATAGAATCATACGTTGTATTAAGTTATCAAAGTACTATATTACTAGGGAGTTTCATAAGAGGCGCACTTCGGGTGGACGTATCCGACGATTGTTATTTACATTTAAAGTGTCCAGCTCCTCATACATTCACTACCGACCTCTAATTATGATAGCCCGAACGATAGTATGATGAGCTATACGACCTATAAATAATCAAAGTGTTTAGTACTTATACGACCTATATTGGATTAGGTTGCCTTCGGATTCCTTCGCGACGCATTTTTCTATTTTGTATACTTGTCGATTACCATTCACTCAAGGTGAGTTTCATAGCCCATATTTTACTTGTTTTAAACTGTTTTGGGGGAGAATACATGCTCGTTTACAAACTTGTATATTTTACTACAATACAATTACCTTTCAATACTTTGTGAGTTTCATAGCCCCTATTTTACTTGTTACAGATGGTATCAGAGCTGAAGTCATAGAGAACTAGGTCGTTTTCAAAACCTAGACTATGACCATGTTTTTCAAAATATAGAGTCTCTCCTTGTTTTGTCCGATATCCGCACGCGCTTGCTCCCAGGTAACTTATAAGCTCTCTTTTGCATCCCTACTACTATTACATGTATAATGAGTATTTGATACTAGACTATGATTTCGTTCTCCTACGCCTATCATATGACGTCTTACTGTTTACCTTATATCGGTCCGTTATATAAATATTGATCACTCTGAATTTGTGTAAGTTCCTGATTTCACATGTTTACTCCTGAGCGTCAATGCTGGAAAATATATGGATACTTAGACATATGGACTAATTTATTCTCGATCTCTTACGATTAACTTCAACCATTTACGCAACTTTACTTTATTCCCTTTTGATGATATCGAAAATTCGACATATTTTGTAAATTCTACTAGTTACTTTACCATTCGACTCCGAGTTGGAACACTCTTCTTATGATCGCACATGTTGTTTCGTAATCCATCGTTTTGAAGTCTTCCAGTTGATGGGAGTACGACAATTAACTTGTCACCTCATACGTGTCACCGTGGAGCACCTACCTTTTGAACACGACTTTTTACGTTCATTTCTTTGACTACTTCTGCGTTCGTTCGGATATTCTTTATACTTGTTATGACCTATCTCTTTAGAAACAATCTTGATGTCAACCTATAAACCATTTTTTTGTCACCCTATGAGCTACTTCACGTTTACTTTATTGACTATTTCATTTCGTTATAAAACTATTTCTCACATCACACTGTTATGACAAAAATGAGCATCGCATTTGTCAAGAAACAATTTTCTATTTGCATCAAGTTTTGTGTGAGTATTCATAAAACGCGTTTACTTCTGGAAATCGAATCAGTAACCATAGCAACTAAGCAGACCTTCACTCCACCTTACTATATAAAGTCGACATCAAAAAAAAAAAGAAAAAAAAAAGTTACAACTGACACGTTAAGCTAAAGGGAACAAATAAGCCCACTAGGAGCCGAGCCTTGGTCGCAACAATAAATATTAAACCAACATCACAAATCTTGAAACACCCAAGTTAAATCAATTTAGAAGGGAAATGCAAACGAATTACCAAGCGTGGTAACGAAATTATCGAAAGGCATAAATAAAAAAATAACAAAAAGATTTATTGCCACAACATCCATTTATTATCTTAGAAATAAGATTACATAAGAACATAAAGGAAATACAAGTTTTTATTTCAACCCTCCCCTAACCATAGTATCTAGTCCTTCAAGCATAGATCCACGCCAATAGCAAGGATAATGACCGGCACGAGAACCGCTAGAACCATTGCCAAATACTGAAATCCTTCTTCGTATGGGAAGTAGGCAAGATAAATGCCGAGTGCTATCGCGGTCGCCATCGCACAATATCGTGATTGATGTGCAACATTATTGAGGATTGGATAAAAGAAAATATAAGTGAAAGAATAAGTGTTGTATAGAGAAAGGAGTAAAAATGTTGTATGAAAAAGAGGAAAAGTACCGTTTGGGGTTACTGTTCACCGACCCGAGGGGCACTGTTCATATAAAAAAAAATAATAAAATAATAATAATAATAATAAAATAATCTAACACCTCTACCATCATCATTAATTCCGGAAGAAATATCCCGCATCTTTTTCTCCGAACCCGTACCTTCCGTCAAGTTCCGCAACTTGAGCCTTGAGACAAGCCTCTTCTAACCGGAGGAGACTGTTAACATTCCGTATTTCAGGTCATTTAATGACATCATTCTTTTTTGTCATTTTTCACTATTTATTTTTTTCTTTTCTCCGTACGCGTTTCGCTTTAATTTTTAAGTGTTAAAGTTAAATGCGCGTGAACTTAAAAATCAACAACCAACGTAAACGGACACCAAACGAATTGAAGTTTTCGTCAAACAAGCAATATATTATTTTACGAAAGTAATAATTAACTTTTAAAATTTTTTTATCAGATACGTAAATTATACGTATCACGATAATTGCTTTAGGCACTCCCCGGAACCAACCAACTTTTCTACCTTAACAAATACCCACATTTATACCCAATACATAAAAATTACTCAACAACATCACATATATCTTATATTAGCCGAAATTAAAGAGTTATATACAAGAAAATGAAAGAAATCTTACACTTTGGTCAAATGTACATCTCTTGCATTTAAACCTAGCCCATACCTTGTTTCCTTGACCAAGATAGTCTTCCTTAAGACCATGAAGTTGTCTTGGACCACTATTGCAATCTTTTTGACCAAGGACTTACTATATATGCATACATATTAGGGATAGGAACTTATACATGCAAGACTTAGCTAAAATCAAACAAAAACTCCTCCCTTTTTGCTCCTTTCATGCCACGGCTCAACCCCCCCTCTATAAACAATCCATACAAAATTTTATTCAACCTATACCCTCCTATACACATCCATTCTAAGATATCCTAAGGTGTTTCCAAGCATTGGATTACCTTTTTCAAGTATTAATCAAGAAAAGTGAAACTAGGGTTTTAAAATGGAAAGCTAGGGTTTTATATCTAAACAAGGGTTTAGATACTTTGGTTCATCATCTTACATCATAATAAGGTTATCTAAAAACCTCATTCTTAACTTTTACAACATTTTTATAGTATACATGTTTTATATAACTATATCACCACTAGGATTTTTAAATATGTAAAACGAATTATTCACTTAGGTTTATTATTTACACACATTTCTATTCAATTGTTATCTATAGTCATGGAAAAATTTTGATTAATAAATATGTTGACATGTTGTTTAAGTATAAACATGATTTTGTATAAATTTGGGTTTATAAAGTTAATAAAACAAACTCTTTATAAATGAACACACTTGGATAATAAAAGGGTGATTTGATTTCGACTTCATACAGTAGGTTTGACATTACATAAAAATAATACGCCTCATGACGATTCCAAAATGATAAGAAACTCGAAAAACCGATTTATAACGAAAAAGATACGTTAGTTACGAGTTTTACGACTATAAATACAGTTTTATAAAAACTATTTTTATAAAATTTAACCTATCATTACAGAAAAGTATATTTTAAAACATCAAAAATATGATATAACTTTAATTACTAGATCGACTCGAAAGATCGATAAAAACGAGCTTAACGTTTACGAGTTTACGATCAAAAAAACTATAAAAAATGTAAAAAATCTGGTTATGAACATAAAAATCACTATTCATCAGAAAACTAAAATTTAAAAAGTTTATATTGGTTTTGAGAACTCGACTTAATACGAACATGTGGGCAAAGAAACGTAAGAAACTTGCTTAAAACGAGAAAGTTACGCATTCTTTTCTAACTTGTCGACTATTTCCTGAGGTGAGATAGTGTTGGTTCGTTTAAAATAAATTTTTGCGAAACATTTTTAGAATCATTTGATATAATAGTTGTATACATGTCCTTAAACTTTATAAATATTATTTTACAAAGACAATTGAATTAATATATTCCGGATTATACGAAGTATCAAATACACTAATCAATATTATTTAGCAAATGCATTTAAATATTATTTCGCAAACACAGAAACGTGATTACTATATAGAATCATACGTTGTATTAGTTATCAAAGTACTATATTACTAGGGAGTTTCATAATGAGGCCTCTTCGGGGTGGCGTATCGACGAGTTGTTGGATTTACGATTTAAAGTGTCCTAGCTCCTCATACGTTCACTACACCCCCTTAAATTATATAGCCGAACGATAGTATATAGCTATACGAACCAAATAAATAATCAAAGTGTTTAGTACTTATAACGACCTTATATAAATTAGGTTGCCTTCGGATTCCTTCGCGACGCATTTTTCTATTTTGTATACTTGTCGATTACCATTCACTCAAGGTGAGTTTCATAGCCCATATTTTACTTGTTTTGAACTGTTTTGGGGGAGAATACATGCTCGTTTACAAACTTGTATATTTTACTACAATACAATTACTTTTCAATACTCTTGTGAGATTCAGTAGATCTCGCATCAATCATTTTATGTTTTATAAACCTGCGAGGGGGATACATGCTCGTTTACAAACTCATATATTTTATTACAGTACAATTACCTTTCAATACTTTGTGAGTTCATAGCCCCCTTTTTACCACTTAATTGTTTTACAAGCCCCCCCCCCACTCTACGTGAATAAACTTGCTGTTGTTTACTTTGACACAAGGTTTTCAAATTGTATGCTATCCAGATTATTGCAATGAATGCTATTGCCTAAGAGCCACCACATTACTTGTGCAAATCCATTATAATTACGATTACTGGTGCAAATCCATTATAAGTACGATTACTGGTTGCAAATACGATTTATCTGGTGCAAATCCATAATAATGTGACTATTACAGGAGCAAATACGATTACTGTGCAAATCCGTTATAATTACAACTCTGGTGCATCATACCCTTATAATTACAATACAAGCTTCGAGTCCATGACTTAGTGCAAATAATATATATTAAGAACTGTGAATGTGTTCCCATGTCTACATTTCCTTGTTTTGGACTTCGAATAAGTATTAGTCCACCAGTACTTCGATCTTGTGGTCCACTTTTTAATACTTTCTTGATTTACTGAATCACTACTTGATTTCGGAATGGATTTCGAAAATACACTATAAATGTTGTAACGCTACTTTTCTTCTGAAATATTTCTTAAATTATTTCAATACCGCTTTTTACTTAAACCTATGAATTCACCAATATTATTGTTGACGTTTTAGCATGTATTTTCAGGTTACTATTTTGCTAGTGGAGCATTGGGAGCATTCAAGTTGCGCGGATATATATTTTTAAAGGCTTAATAATTTGAGTACTATTTGACAAACGTTTTAAACAAAATGTTTTTCTGTTACATTATAAATGGGATCCTTTGTAAACTCTGATTTTAATATATCAAATGTGAAATTTATCTTAAAACGTCTCTTTTGAGGTCGTTTTCCGTGACTTGTGTTTTGTGCCCTGAAGTAGCACCCCAATGTTACCATTCCGCTGCGTTGTCCTGATTTTTGGGGGTGTTACAATCCTACTGCCCCATGGCATGGTAAAACCATTACCCAGTTTCCAGTCGATAAAGTAGGTGTATATAGTAGGATCTTTGATGTTTGCGGCTATAGGATTCCGTTTACAAAATTTTTTATGGTCGTTCTCAAATACTTCCGTGTTAATATTTCTCAATTGTCGCCTTTTGGTGCTGCCCGGGTGTCTCATTTTAAGGTTCTGACGCGCGTACTTAACCTTTCACCGTCAGTGACCGTGTTCCGCGCCTTCTACACCCGTTCGTATAGCGATGGGTTGTTTTCTTTTGCCAAGCGTTCCACCTCGCCCCATCATGCTTTCCAAAACCCCCATTTCCATGAAAAATTAGGCCGACATTTTTTCTAGGTTGATTCTTGCGTATTCCCCATCTCCGTCCCTTTGTATACGGGAGGCGTCCTAGAAAAGGATTTGGTGCCTCATCTTACTGTTCGTCAAGAGCAAACCGTTAAACTTCTTGAAAGCCATAAGGCTCATTTTCCGCCGTAATCCGAGTTCGTGTCAAATGCCTTTTGTGTTTTGAGCCCGTATTAGCTTTTGACAAAAATCTTATCCTACTTTTTTGAGTATCCTGACGAATCGGGTGGGTGTTACTTCCCTTTGGTGGTGATACTTTTACATTATGAAGCCTGATTATTTAATGTTTATTTTGCAAAGATGGGCTTGTTTAACTTTATCAAAACTGCTGTCCCTCATGGTCAAAGCGTGGAGGTTCAGAAGGAGACGACTAGGAACGTTGCTGGAGAGTACCTGACATTGCTTTATGCCTCTGGTGATTCCTGCCGCTGGGGGTAGTAGTTCTGCTGCGGCTGCAGAGGTCTCTGCTCCGACTGAGGAAGGGCAGGAAGATGTTTGCCTATCAAATAGGCAGACCCAGATGAGGGTACGACAATGGCGAGGCAGAGTGAGGAGAGGTTGTTTATACACCCAAAAGGTTTTAAAGAAAAGATTGCTGAAGTAAGTTGATGTTTCTTCCAGCTAAAAAGTAAGGAGATCACCTACCCTCATTACCGGTACTATGGTAAAAACTCTTGCCGTCCTGGAAGCAGATGAGTTAGCAGGTTCTCGTTTGCCGGACCGGGAACAGCTTGCTTTTCACTCCGTTGCCCCTTCTTCTCAAGAAAGCGAAGGTTTTTTGGATTCTTCTGCCCAAACGAACCTCCGGATCCGTAATACCGTGGAGAGGTATATATACACATCCTTAAGTGCCACCTGAATTTCTGAACCTTTTCTTAACATAAATTTTTTGTTTATCCTTTACACTCTAGACATTGTATTTCGGTATGATACTACTGCGTGGCCTGCTACGACTTTCACCAAGGCTGCTGTGACTACAGTTATGGGGCAACAGGTGTTAATCCGTGTAATTGGCCGGATCCATCCCATCCTAAGGAAATCAGAAGGGTGCATGCTACGACTTTTTATAGCCTCCTACCTTTGGATCCTTCCGATGTGGGGAAAAAAAGCGTGTTATGACTTAGTTTTGAACATTACCTAACGGATTCGTTTTGGACAAAAATGAAGAACAATATGGTTTTTCTTGCCGCACCTTAGTGGACCACGTTGCTCCCCCTGCCTTCTTCTCTGCTCTCCGTACCATGGACTACGATCAACTGTATACGGAATTTAACGTAGGGGCAGCGCGACAAATATGTTTTGGGGCGGAGGTGAGGTCCCGTGCGGAGCATGAACTGGAACTTAAAGAAAAGCTTAAAGCTAAATATGCTGCACGTGGTAGGTTGTTGGAGGAGAAAGATTTAGAGATCCTCAAGTTGAAGTCTCAACTGGCGGAGAAGGAGGCGGAAACCGCGGAGGTTATCTGCCTCCGTGATCAAGTTTCTTCATTGTCTGGAGAGAAATCCGCTTTGACAGCGGAGGTGTCGGTGCTCATGGTTGCTGTCACTCAGAAGGATCATGAAATCTCTTTGCTTAACTCTCGTGCCACTTGTCTCGCGTCCACCATGGATGATGCTAAGGTGGCCTGTGCCGAGGCCGAGAACAAGATTACTTCCTTGGCGTCTGAGCGAGATAGGCTCGATTCTGAGGTATGTCCGTACCTTTTATTCCTCATGTATTTGTTTATTTGTGTTTGTGTGTTGTGTTTTTTTACAAGTGTTCTTGTTTTTGTAGGTTTCTTTTCTGCGTGCCGGTTTTCAGGATTTTAAGGAAAAAATGGAGATTCTGCAGGAAGAGCAGGCCCAGGAGTTATACAACCGTGTGGCCGAGCTTGAGGCACACGTAATGGATGTCTCCGGCCGTCTGGTGTGAGAATTTTATCCCGCCTACTTGACTACTTTGGTCGGAAGAAGGTGGCTTCTGAATCATGGGATACAACTTGCTCTCCTCAAATGTTTAAAATCTCTGGAGTACTAGGGGATTCTAGGTCACGCTTTGGGCCGGGCTGTTGACTTTGTCATGCAAGAAGGCTTAGAGGCCGGTTATGAGCATAGGACTGCCGGGAGAAATCTTTCCGCGGTTGATGCTTACAACCCGGAGGTTGCCAAAGCAAGCTACATTAACGCGGTTAAGGCCCTTGAAGACGTAGACTTCCCCTTGGTGAATTTGTTGAAGTCCAAGAAGGATGCTGGGATGGATGAGGTCCTGGATTGCTTCCTACTGGACAGACCCCTTGCTGGCCTTCCGAAAGCTGCTTACTTACAGTTGTGCATTGAGCAGCTTTCCATTCCTATTCATCATGCTGGTGATAAAATAGTTGTTGGGGAGACTTCCATGTCCTTTGCTTTAATGCATGTCCATGCCCGTGTTGCGGGGGCAAAGAAGCATGTTGCGGCTCTCCGTCAACTGATGATGGAGATAGTCTCCGCCCCTCTGTCTTCCCAGACTTGGGTGGGTGAGGCTAGTACTTCCGTGGCCCCTCTCTCCGTAGAGGATTATGATGAAGAAGACACGGATGAGGCACTGGGAAGCATCGTTGCCATCCCCAAGCTTGAGATTTGTCGCTTTTAGCTTTATGTTCATGTCGTAACCGTATGTGGTCTGCTGTGGCGGCTAATTGTATCCTGAACACTTAGATGTTTCTATTTTTGTATGCTGCGACCGTGTGTGGCTATTTCTAATTTGCGGCATGTATGCAATGTGACCCATAAATCTTTTTTTACCGCGGCTTGTATGTTATTGCCTTTTGTTGCGGTTTCAAGCTTATCATGTTAACACGTATTTTGGGCCAGATGCTGGCTGTCCGCCCCATAACACGGATATTTTTCGCAAATGTTATGATGTTGCTACCTTTTTATTATTACTGTTGTACGTTCGTGATAGATAGTCTTATGAATATTTGTGGGTTATTCTCCCGGTGTCGGGTTTGCAATACCTCTTACACACCTGAGCTAATTTTGAGGTTGCTCAACCTTTATTATACGGGATAATATAATTGTGGAGCATGGCTCCTTGTGTGCGCGTCTTAACAATTGACATAACTTTGCAAAGCGAAAAATAATTTTAAGACTTAAAACTTATGAGGGTAGCTAATCCTCACTTTTTCATTAAGATTCAAAAGACATTACAAAAGAAAGAAAAATTGAAATATTGTCTTTCGGAGCATCATACGTGCCAGGCAGGTGCTTACACTTCATGTATATAACATTTTTTAAGATTATAGATGTTCTACGTTCGCGAAAGTTCATTTCCTTTACGGTCTTTAAGCTTGTATGCTCCCTTTCCTAATGATTCAGGGACTTCATACGGTCCTTCCCATTTAGGTCCAAGTTTACCTCCGTCCTTGGCATGGCTTGCATCATTGCTACGATAGACCATGTCCCCTGGCTTGAAGCTTGTGCCGCGGACTTTAGAGCGATATTTATTCCATTTTAGCCTTGCTTTTCGCCTCTGAATTGCTGCATAGCTCACTTATTTTCTCTAATGAGGTCCAAATATATTTCCCAAGTGCCTTCGTCATCTTTATTACGTCTACTTCCCGCAGTTCGGAAGTGTTGGCATGCCTATTACCTTCCGCTGGTTATGACTGCTTTCCTTCCGTATGTTAGTGAAAACGGATGTCGTCTCCATTGCTTTGATTGATCATAGGTCGGTGTGCCCATAGGACGTGTAAGAGTTCTCCTATCCAATCCTTGCTTCTTTCATCCAATCGAGCTTTGATTCCTTCTCCCAAACTTCTGTTTGCTCTTTAGACCAAGCCATTTGTTTGTGGGTGCTTCACGGAGGCGAAGCACTGGCGGATACATAGTTTTTCACACCAGTCTTTAAATGGGTTGTCACGAAATTATTTTCCATTATCCGATACAATCTCTCCTGGTAGGCTGAATCTGCAAACAATGTTGTCCCATACGAATTTCTTTACTTGATTTCCTGTGATAGTCGCGACAGGCTTTGCCTCAATCCATTTGGTAAAGTAGTCAATGGCTACAATCAAGAACTTGACTTTGCCTGGACCTTCCGGGAAGGGTCCGGCTATGTCGATCCCCCATTTGTAGAATGGCCACGGAGACGTGATGGTGATTAAGTTCTGTTGCGATTTTCTTGGAATGGGGCGATGACTTGCAGTCATGCATTCCCTTATTAGTTTCCGCGCATCTGTGTGCATTGAGTTTGCCAGTAAATATCCTGTCCAGATAGCCTTAGCGACCACGGATCTAGGACCGGAGTGCATGCTGCAAGACCCTTCGTGTATTTCTATAAGGACGTAGTTTGCTTGAATTGGTCCGACGCACCGGAGCCATGGTCCCAAGAAAGATTTCTTGTATAGAGTTTCATTGATCACGACATACCTGGATGCCTTGCGACGTACTGCCCTTGCTTTCTTTTTGTCTTCCGGAAGGATTTCCTTTGTGAGGTACTCGCATATAGGTGCCATCCATGTGTGTGCTTCCTCTTCCACTATAGCGAGACGTATCCTCTCATTTATAGACTTTTCCTTTAGTTCCTCCACAAGTACTTGCTTACTAAGATGTGCGAAGCTTGTAGATGCAATCTTGCTTAGGGCATCCGCCTTCTTGTTCTCGCTTCGCGGTACTTGCTTGATGGAAAATTCCTTGAAATTACTTGTGAGCGTTTTTACCTTTTCCAAGTACTGAACCATACCTGACTCCTTTGCAACATAAGAGCCATTAACCTGGTTTGCTACAAGTCGTGAGTCTACGTTTGCTTGAAGGTTTTTTACACCCATTTGTTCTGCGATCCGGAGACCGGCTATTAATGCTTCATACTCAGCTTCGTTGTTGGTGGCCTCAAACCTAAACCTCATGGCATATGTGAATTCAATCCCTTCCGGGTTTGTTAGTATCAGCCCGGCTCCGGAACCATCTATACAGGATGACCCATCTGTGAACAAAGTCTAAGGTTCCGGTAGTTCCTCTGGTTCTGCCATGAGTTCATCCGGGGATTCTTCCTCCGGTCGTTCCACGATAAAATCCGCCAATATTTGTCCTTTGATTGACATCCTTGGCCTGTATTGGATGTCATATCCTTCTAACTCAAATTTCCACTTTAGCATCCTTCCGGTGATTTCTGAGTTTGACAGCAGTTGCTTTATCGGCTGATCTGTGATTACAACAATTGTGTGTGCCTGGAAGTATCTTTTCAGCCGCCTGCTTGCGCTGAGCAAGGCTAACACCAGTTTTTCCATAGGGGTGTAGTTGATCTCTGGCCCTCGTAGAGCGCGGCTCACAAAGTACACTAGCATTTGCTTGCCCTCCCTTTCGGTCATTAAGACTGCACTGATAGCTTCCTTGGCCGCGGCTAAGTACATGATTAGCTCCTCCATTTCCTTTGGTACGGTCAGCATTGGGAGCTCCGCGATGAGTTTCTTCATCTGTTTGAAGGCTACTTCGGCTTCCTGAGTCCATTGGAAATCGCTCTTCTTTGTGCACTTCTTTAAGGTTTTGAAGAAAGGCAGTGATTTTTCAGCTGATTAATGATAGAAAAAATCTGTGTTTAAACTGCTAGATTCTCGACAGCTTTGTACATATTTAAGGCATCCCGGAGAGCAGGAGGCAAGCCTAAGGACCCACGCGTCTGCTTTGTCTGGAACATACACTTCATCATTCAGCCCGTCCGCGTTTACTTTGTAGCCCAAGAACATCCCCTCCTGCATTCCAAAGGTGCATTTTTTTTGGATTTAGCTTCATGTTTATTTGCGGAGAGTTTGAATTTTCTCTGCTATTCTCGATAATTTTCATCTTCCGTGTGGCTTTTTATGACCAAGACGTCGACAATTGCTTCATAGTTGCATCGATTTTGCTTTTGGAAACGCCCTGTCTACTAACGTGATAAGTTTGCCCCGGCATTCGTTAGGCCGAACGGCATCTTTGAGTTAACATAATATCCGAAACTCGTGTGGAATGGCTTTTTTTCTTCATCTTCCTTTGCCATTTTGATTTGGTGGTATCCTTTGTATGCGTCCAGGAAGCACTTGAAAGGGTATCCGCAGAGAGACTCTACTTTCCAATCTATCTCCGGCAGTGGATAACCATCCTTAGGACATGCTTTGTTTAGATCTTTGAAATCCACACACATTCGCCAGCTCCCATCGTGTTTCTTGACCATGACCGGGTTAGATAGCCAGCTGTGATAATGGACTTCTTTCATGATTCCGGTATCTACCAAATTTTCCACTTCTTCCTGGATTGCTTTATTCCTTTCCGGCGCTTGCACCCTTTTCTTTTGTCTGATAGGTAGGCATCCTTCTTGGATATTTAGGCGGTGCTCCGCTATGTGTCGTGGGACGCCCGTCATGTCTGCTGGCTTCTAGGCGAAAACATCTAGGTTTTGTCTGAGCAAAGCACATAGTTATTTGCGTCCCTTTTCTGTTAGGGTAGATCATATGGCTATTGTTTGCTCAGGGTACTCAGGATGAATGGCCACTTTACTCTCCACCACACCTGAACTTGATCGCATGGGGTGTTGTGTACTAGGTCCGGAGATCATTGCACATTCCATCAGGATGACTCTACTGCTTTGTAACGTCACCGTTCCTCCTTCGATTGGGAATTTTAACATTTCGTGTGCCGTGGATGGTACGGCGCAGATCTTTCTTATACCCGTCCTGCCTATTATTCCATTGTGTTGGGATGGTGACCTGATAACATTGAAGTTCATCTATGCGGAAGTGGAATGTTCTTCGTCACCTATCTTTACTAGTAGGGATATCTGGCCTAGCGACCAAATGGTTTCCCCACTGAATCTGATGAGTGGTGTGGTAGCTGGGATCATCTGGCTTCTTATTTCTGGCCGGAGCCTGATGAAGCAATGTTCGTATAGAACCTCTGAGGACGTTCCTCCGTCCACGTATATCCGGTGCACGAAGTGTTCTCCCATTTCAGCTTCGATGATCATTGGTCATTCCGTTCCGTCTTCCTCTCCCAAAGGCGGAAAGGAGATTACTGTCTCTAGAGAGAAGCTCTGGGTGACCCTTTGCTTGGCTACCCTCTCCCATTATTGAACCATCAGGATGGCTAGGGGCTTGTCCTTTCCGGCCGTTTCCCCCTTCTTTGGTGCCTTTGGCTTGTCGTTCTGTTTAAATTCTTTGATGAATTGCGACAATTTACCTGACTTGATCATCTCCTCTATCTGCTTTCTCAGCTGCATGCATTCGTCCGTACTATGCCCCGTATCCGAGTGGAATTCACAGTACTTGTTTGGATCCATTTTTTTCGTAGGAGTTACCATTGGCGGTGGAGCCTTGAATTTTCCTTTTTCTAAAGCAAAAATTTCTTTCGGGGTTTTCGTAAGGAGTGAAAACCTATCTGGCTTCCGATCTGGCCTTTGCTTGTTTTTAAAACCCTTTTTGAAGTTTGGCTTGCATCCTCCTTCTGGTTGCCTCCACGGCGCGTGTGCTTTTTTTTGACGATGACTGAATGCGGCGACTTTCCCTTGCAAAAAAGATGCAGTCACCCTGTTCATTTCCTCCATTGATCTCGGAATTTTCTCGTATAAATGCTTGATCAGCTCAGGGTGGGTTATCCTGTGCATGAATCCGGAGATTTTCATGCATTTCGGCGCTCCTTCCACGTCCAAGACTTCTGCTTTGTATCTTTCCATAAAGACCTCCGTGGATTCTCCATCTCTTTGCTTGATATGATGTATTTCCATCGGATCCTTGATGTGTTTTGTTTGCTGGAGATAATTTTCCCTGAATGTTGCTCTTAGATCTTCATAGCTGTCAATGGATTCTTCTTTTGGGAGTTTGTCGAACCAGACCCTAGCATTTCCAGTGAGCGTTGAGTTGAACATATGGCACCACGTTGGCATTGCCCACCTCTCTGTTTTTACACCAGACTGGAATAGCTTTAAGTGGTCTTCCGGATCCCCGCTTCCGTCATATGTCTTGACATGTGATTGTTAAATTTATACACAGTAAAATATATAATAATATTCTTCCAAAAGAGCAATTAAGAACTTTCCTAAAATCTCCCTTAAGAACAACTCACTCTAAAAGATATATATAATATATAATACGTATATTTAACCGGGAAGTATGATCACCCGGGTCGTTTCCCCAACGACTTGTGAAATTGAAACCTTACTTTAGCTTGGATTATGATTTGAATGAGAGAAAAGATATTTTTGATTATCTATGGCTACTAAATAAAAGCAACAATTAAAATAAGATCACAAAAGTAATTAAGAACTTAAACTAATTAACGGGAGCAAATAAAATGCGACGAATAAGCAAGTAAGACAAAATAAGACTTTAAAAATGCAAACTAAATTTCTAAACCTAAATAGGACAAAAGAAAATTTTAAGAAAAAGAAAAATATTTTTTTGATTATTTTTGAATTTATTATGAATTAAAAACTAATTTAATCTAATTAAATCCTAGAAAATAGCAAATTAAATCCTAAAAATTAAGAAAAATGATTTTTAAACTTAGAAAAGTCTAAAATAACATAAAAACTCAGAAAACTATTTTTAACTATTTTTAAAATTAAAATCCTATTTTTAAAATTAAAATTAAAAGCTCAAAAATGAAAATTAAAATATAAAAGTGGTGAAAATGATTTTTCTGAATGTAAACCTAAAAGTATTTATTATAATATTAAAAACTATTTTTTTGTAATTTTATAAAACTTTTTTCTATTTTTTATGTATTTTCGAAATTTAAAACCTAAGGAAAATGATTAAAAATAATCTACTTAATGGAAAAATGTGAAAAATTCAGGAAAAGTCCTAATTCCATCAAAGAACCAGAGAAAAATGCTAACACTTGAACAACTTAACTAATAAGCCCTATAATAAGCTGATTAAGCTACGACTTATTATTTTAAAAAAAATGAAGATGCCTATAACAATTAAATGTAAAGAGAAGTGGTTGGATGAGCTATTGTAGCATGATGGTTAACACGTTGGGTATGTGAGCTTGAGGTCGTGGGTTCAAGGCTGGCTAACACACTTTTTTCTATTTTGAAAAACTAAAAGCTGAAACTTATTAAGGACACAATTTTAAGCATTTTTAACAAAACAAACATAAGCTGAAACTTATTATTAAGCTCTCTAAGAGCTTATGAAGAAACTGTTTACAGAAAGATGCCTTTTAAAGGCTTAAAAACTTAATTTCACTTAAAACATTTGCACAACACAAAATAGGATATGCTTCATATAAGCTCAAATGTAAAACCAAAAGCTGTTTTAGAATCCTTAAGATGTATATAAGTCCTAAAAATGAAAGCTAACTAAACACTAGAACACTTACAATTACTTAATCAAATGTTGAAAAACCGCAAACGTCAGAACTTAACTCTAAAACTCAAAATCCAGTTAAGCTAAAAAGCTCAATAGCTAAAGGACCATAAGCTGAGCATTTGGAAACGTAGAAAACTACACATAATGCTATTGTTCTAATGCTTAACACCTAAACCTATAAAGCTAGAATCTTAAGAAGTTAAAAAGCTAAAGTTCCTATACCAAAGCTGTTTTGGTCTATTTGAATTTTTGATGACTTTTAAGAAAGCTCATTACCTAGGAAATTAAGCTATGGAATTGTAAAACAAGAATTAAAAACTACTAATCCTAAAATGTGATCTAAAAACTAAGCTTATAAAATTTTAAAGCCTAATCTACAAACAACCTAGCTTTGATGAAGCTTAAAAGACAACATTATAACTTAAAGTTACTACTGCTGATACAATTTACCAAGAAGCACAAACTCAAATGTAGCAGTTACCAAGTGGTTTTCCCTGCACTAGACAACACTCAAGGAGTATATCTAAGCCAAATACAAAGCAAAAACAAAGCTCACAAAAGCTAGGCTTCCAAAATTCTTCCCTAGCTTAAAACCTGAAACGCCTCCCCTGTGCTGAATTAAAAACAATAGCAATAGACTAGACTACTTTAGTATTAATCTAAAACTAAGAAACTTGCTGCCAATCTTAAGTCAAAATTTTGAAACTTAAACTATCCAAAGAAAAGTTTTAAGTAATATTGACTTATTGAGGTCAAATACTTAATCCAATACCCCCTTTAAACAATAACATATTTCATAAAACTTTTGATTTAAAATCTACTTTATTACTCCTTATTCCAGATGTCCAATCGCATTATAACAAGCTATTAAACACAATTAGCAATCTACTTTAGCTAGAATTAAGATCTATCATTAAACTAATATTTTTGGTTTTTTAAGTTTTTATGATAAATTTAAGTAAACTATGATCTAGTCTATATTAACTAAAAACAGATAAGTAATAAGCTCTAACTGATTAAAATAAACACAAATAAGCACTGGATAAGCAAATAAGAACAATTAATAAGCAAATAAGCAAAACTAAGCTACTTAAGCAATTTTAAGCTAAAATTTAAAAGACAAGGAAGTAAATAAAAGACTTACGATTTCTCACTAGAACGAGAAGCTTTAATGCTCTTAGGATAAGCTAGTAAAAGTCCTTGGGATTCCTTCCATGATTGAATCCCCTTCCATAAGTCCAAAATCCATAAGCTAAGGTAATTAAGCTGTTTTTAAGGTTTAGGTATGTTTAATGACTTGATTAAACTGAAATTCAAGCTTATAGACTTAAATGAGCTTGAGAGTACTTATGGAAGATTATAAGACATAACTTATAAGACATGAAAGGGCAATTTGATACATATAAAGTCTTATGACAGATGTAATTTCAAAGCAGAACGTGTAATTTCATTACTTAAAAACTTGATTATAATACTTGAGAAGAAATTACAAAAGCTTTTAAAGAAATTAACAATTACATAAGCTAAATTTGAAAATTAAGCTAAAACCTAAAGCTACTACTCCCTCATGTGTGAGAGTAGTGGCCTCTATTAATAAGCACTCCAAGAAGGTTTAGCACCAAAATCAGTTAGGACCCGCGCCTCTCATCCGTACCCATCATTTCTCCATCAATAGGAATTCATATTTGGTATAACCGTTAGATCACTAATGATCTCTCAACGGATTGCACGTGGCAATCGTGATGATACACATTGTGTTACTTTTTCCTGTGAAGTCCTTTCATGTAAAATACCTTGTCCCTGTTCTTTTTCGAATCAACCACAGGTGTCATTCCTAAGCTTTTCTTGACCATAGGAAGCCCTTGAAGTGACGTTTTATGACCATGCCCTCCTTGCTCCTTGATCTTGAAATGTCTATTTTTCACCCTTCAAATTAACAAAACTCCCTTTGATTTTATTACTTGTGGTTAAGTGGAATAAGAAACGTGAATAGTACCCACCAATTTTTCCCGTTCGTTTTTAAACTGTTGGGTAAAAAAAAAGGTATAAGTTGGGTAATTTGTCGCTTCCAGTCCCTCCTTGTTTAATAAAAAGTGTGAGATGAAACTTGAAAATGGTAGAGTTTGGTCCTGGAGTTTTATAAAAGGATTATGGGCCCTGGGAATTGGGCTTTGTGGCTTGACATATGGTTTATGTTTACCGGTAAAGGAGTAAGGGAAAGATTAGGCCCATTATAGGATTAGGACTAATTGTGTAAATTTCTAAACTTAAAGGACAGGGATTTGGTAACTTTGATTTTGGTCTTCTCAGTGTTGACTAAGTTTGACCAAAACGTTGACTAATTTTTGACTTTGTGACATTGGCTTTGATTCCTTGGCTTGTTTTGTACTACTTCCGTTCTCACGGTGGTCCGTCGTTTGTCCTTAATTTATGACCGTTTTTCTATGGATTTTTATCTATCCGTATCTTTCAGCAAACACAAAACACAAAAACAACATATCATTGGTTTGCCATTTTTATCTGTTTTTGTCTATATTTGGCCTTTTAGGTGGTTAACGGATATGTGTAGTTTACACTTATCAAAATTCCCCAACAAAAACGATGCTAGGTCCTCACTCAAATATGACATGCCTTATAACCAAATATCATGAAACTTCCCCAAACTTAAACCTTGAAAGTACAAATTAATATTTGTGAGAGAGTTAAAGAGATGAAACAAGTTATAAAATACCCGAATTTCCCATTTCAAAGATTTTTTTAATTTTTATGATTTTTCTTAAAAACTACCTAACTACAACTTGTGAGACATAATGTATTGATTTTTCCGTTACCTTTGGTGCTACTTTATAGGATCATGGAACAAGAAGCACAATTAAGTGTCTAAAGATCACTCGCGCATTCCCGGGTTTTTTTCACTTTTCCCTCAAAGCTAAGCTAAAAATAAGATCACCGTTATAGTAGCGTAGCTAAGAAGCTAAACCTACTTAAATTACAACAGTGTATTTATCTCTTCCCGACATAAATCATATCTTTTAAGTGTTGTGTGTTCACATTAATTTAAACCATTAAATCCACATATTTAGATAGTTGAAATCCGACTAAGCTTTACACATGGGCCTTTTGGGCTAATATGTTAATCACTTAGTAGGATCACAACTCAAAGCAAACAAAAAACCTCCTTAGCTAAGACATCGTTGGTTCACTTGTCCCATGAATGACTTTCTTCTCTAGCATCCCAGCGTCATCGGGTAAGTGCTAAGGCTTTTGACACCCCATCCGGAGAATAATAATCGAAACGCATGAACTTCTGATGAAAAAAACTTTGTAGACTTTTGCAAACGTTAGTTCAAAAGAATACCTTGGTTTTAGAGAATGAAACTTTTACTATTTATTTTCTAATTTGCAACATTATCATTATTATTAGGCTAGGAACTGGTATCACTTTTCTTTCGACGACACATCGGTCACGCCTCCGACAAGAGCTCGTGTACTTATTATGATACCAACCCTAAATATACAACCTCCAAACCCAAACCAAAATAAACCCTCCCTATACTCGCGCCTGCGACTACGCAGTAGACTTTTGCGAGTCCATACCGCGGCATTACAGTGCTGTCGTTTTAGCGATAAAAGGTCCCCCCAACACCCATGTTCTCCCACCATAAGAAAAGACGCGAAAGACAAAGGCAAAGCAAAATGCTCCATCAACACGCAAGAAGGGGAAGGAAAAGGAACACCCCCGCCCCCCCCCCCCCCCCCCCCCCCCCCCCCCCCCCCCCCCCCCCCCCCCCCCCCCAGTCCCCCCCCCCCCCCCCCCCAAGGAAGGGAAGAAAACGCCCCCCACCCCCCCCCCCCCCCGGCCCCCCCCCCCCCCCCGCCCCCCCCCCCGAAGTCGACAACAACCGAAACCAACCAAAAAAGGGGAGCAGAGGAAGAAAAAAGAACTAAAACCGCAACACAACAAGGCTACAAGGCAACAAGAAAAGCCGACCCAAAGTCGACCCCTAACCATCAATCCTAATTCTAGCTCTTCACTCGTTCCTATCAAAGGTCATGTCCTCGGACAAGAGAAGCTCCTTCATGTCCTGCTTAATTCTATCCACCCACCTAAGTTTAGGTCTACCCCTTCTCCTCAAGCCGTCTACCACCAGATCTTCAACTCTCCTAACTGGTGCTGGCTATGGTCTTCTCCTGACATGTCCGAACCACCTCAACAGTCCTTCTCTCATCTTGTTGATGATCGTCTCGACTTCAAGTTGTGCTCTATAGACTCCATTTGGGATCATGTCAAGCAAAGTCTTACCACAAGTCCACCTTAACATTCTTAATTCCGCTACCTCTACCATGTTAGCAAGGGCTTTCGTAATAGGCCGACACTCTGACTCATACAACATGGCCGGTCTAATTGCGACTCGATAGAATTTTCCCTTCAACTTGAGGGGGACATTTCTATCACAAAGGACTCCTGTGGCCGCCCTCCACTTCATCCAGGCTGCTTTAATTCGGTTGGATACGTCTTCATCAATCCTCTCAGATGTGTGCAACATTGATCCATGATATCGAAAAGACTCCTTAGGTTGTAGAATCTTATCCCTAATACGAATATCCACTTCTTCGTTATGGGTGATCTCCCCATCACTGAAGTCACATCATAGATATTCGGTCTTCTCTCGGCTAATCCTTAGGCCATTATCTTCTAGAACTTTTCTCCAGTTCTCAAGTTTGATGTTTAAACCTAAAGTGCATAGGAGGATGTGATGATGTCAGATGCTTCTAACCGATTCTTCATATTCATGAAGTTTTTACCGTATCAAAGGTTGTAATATATTAAGTATGGTGTTTTTAGTAGACGCCCCTCCTCGCGCGCGGTCGCACTCTCTAAAGGCAGGATGTGAGAGACCTAGTATTTTATGTTATATTCCCTATAACTTTCAGTGCTAAGATCGTGTAATTTGGCTACCGATTATGCCTTCTTCTGAATCAAATTGTCATTTTCACTTTTGTTTGATCGAATATCTAACGATGCATGTCCACATAAATTCCAATATGATTTCCAAGATATATTTAAGAATAAAATGCAAAGAATTTGCTATTTCTTAAACAAGTGAAGAATCAATTTTTCTAATTTGATGGAATTGTATTTCACTCGATTATAGTGTAGGAATCTTTCTCTTTTGTAAAGAATATATACATTTATTAAAACATTTCAGAGGGTTCAAGTACACAAGCAGACCTTGACCAAACCTATTTAGACCAATTAGTTAAACATTATTTAAAACTGACAAAATTTTAGTATCACTTTTTTAACCCGTTGGTTTCTTTCGTTATAACTTTTGGGTTTCTTTTACTTTTTGTTAGTAAGGCATTGATGGTTCAAGTTGAAATGTAACTAACACTTCATTTATGCTAACATGAATCAAAGAAAAATATTACTATTAAGTTGATATTATTAATGCGTGACGGGATATGATGTCTTTTACAATCTGTATGACATAAATCTTATATATTTTCTATTTAAAATAATTAAACAAAGAGATTTGTTTAAAATTTTATACATATTCAAGTTTACCCGTAATCGTATTGAACACATACGGGTTGTTCCATCCCAAGTTGACCCTATATAACAACCCGCAATTTTCATCAATCTAATATCCATCTATTAAATTATATACCACCTTTTACAGGAAAATTTTTCGCTTTACTCCATTAGTATCTCGCGCCGTTTACATAACTAATGATAAAGAGCAACCGTAGCCCGACCTATGCATCTATATTCATGTTTTATATCATGTAAACATCCTAATATGTCAAGTCTATGCCCTAATATCATTTTTACCAAAAACGTTATCTATTTAACAACATTATATCAAAACAGGACTTTAAACGTTAAACGTTTATATCAAAACCCTAATTACAAGTAATGTATACATGCAAATCAAGTGTACAAGCATGCAAGGCTTCTGTACAACTCTCCTAAGCATAAGATTTGAATATACTTTCCCTCCAAAACCGTGAGTACCAAGTCATTTCAAAGCTCAAAGTTATAATTCGTCTAATTGCATAAATTCAAAAAAAAAGCTTCTCCCTCGCCCCGCCCCCTCCCCCCACGCTAAATTTTACACCACTCAGCAATTTCATCATGCTCATTCCTTTAGCATAACATACGAGCATCACACTGCACTTTTTTAGCCCTAAACCCTTTAACGTCTTAAATCGTTATAAACCCTAAAATCTAAAACCCTATTTTGTCTATACAAAAACCAAAACCAAAACATAATACGAAACCCAAATCTTAACACTAAACCTTGATCCTAAATCCTAACCCTAACCCTAACACTAATCCTAAACCCTAATCCAAGCCCTAAACTTAACCTTTGCTCGCAAAACCCTAAACTATAAACATAAACCCTAACCCAGACCCGTAACCTATTTCTACCCATTTTAAACTATTAAAAGCCTAACCTAGCATCCTAACACCTTCATGACCTCACCACCATGTCATTTAGCAACTACCCTACCACCTTACAAGCACCTCCATCACCTACCTTGTCCACCAAGCAAACGAAAGCACCTCCATCACCACCTTTGCTAATTGTGTACTCCCATAAGTCTCCACCTCCCTTAGCCACTATCCTAGCCCTTCATACTCACCCTATAGCTGCTATTAGTCACTACCTACGAGCCCTTATCCACTACTCCAAGTATACTTGGGCACCAAGGGGTTTTCGAACCCTATATATAGCCGAAACCCACACACCCCTTCATTTTCATTCCATAAACTCTCTACCACCACTAAACAAAGTTCTAGCCCAGCCAAGGAAGAAGTAGAAGGTCCTTAAGATCATAATTGAAGCCAAGAATCAAGAGAAAGAAGCCATTGAAGTTGTTTTCTATGCGTTCAAACCCAAAAACCCTCATTCGACCCATTTAAGCTCAAGTAAGCTCAAAATCTTATTCCATAAACTTATATTCTGTTTTAAATCTTTCATAAGCTCTATAAGATCCTATATAAACTCTTGTTTAATCCTTTTAATCACAAACCCATGCGTTTTTGGTTTTCCTAAACCATACGCACCCATTTTGTGTTTTTAAGCTCATACGCCCTTTCCATAAGCTATAGGCTCGTAAACTCTACTTATTTTAGCTTATTCTAATAAGCCATAACCTGCAAAACTCTTTTGGATTCAAAAATTCAAATTATGGATTTTGGATCTTAATTTGCAAATGTTTTTTGCAAAGGGGTATATATCGTAACTTTCTGAAATTTATAACTAGAGGGGCTGAAAATGTCATTATTCCAAAGTTATAACTATGAGGGGCTATTTTGCCAAGTTTTAAAGTTAAAGGTTTAAATTATATATACTTTATATATAAAGGACTAAATTTGTAAAAGTTTATAAATCAAGGGTATATATTGCCATTTTTGCAAACTTAAAAAATATTAAGATATAAATATTTTTAATTATATTATATAAATATTATAAGACTTGATTTTATTAAAACCCGACACATTTATCATTATTAATCATCGATCGACGCATTTATAAAAACATACATTATATATTAAAACGTAATTTTCCTCGACTAAGCTTTTGATGGAAAACTTAAAAATATAACGTTTTCCACGTTACTTGGGAGTTCATGTGAGGGTTTCATTTGGGTATACGTTTTTGACGAGTTATGTTGGATTTTACGATTTAAAGTGTCCTGTCTTCCTCAAACGTTTACTACATGACCTCTGAATTATGATGGCCCGAACAGTGATACAATATTTCCATAAAATTACTAATTCAAAGTAATATGTATGATTAAACTTTATGAAGTTTTGAAATATAAACAATCAAACTAAGACTTGACATATTACCCCAGGTTGCGTGACGAGACTGTTTACTTTCATTTCATATTACTTTGCCATCAATCATGAGCTAATTTCCCTGGTTAAGTGAGTTCATAGCCTCACATTTCAATCTTTTGAATGTTTTATAAACCCGCGAGGGGGATATATGCTATAAATCATGAATGCAAGTGTTTTTCTAACTGTATGTTATCCTGATATATTGCTAAGTTCCTTCATGCAATATCTCTTAATTCTTGAACAGTAGTCACTTTGCGTGTGAACGAGGAATATTGTGGATAGATCTATCCGGGTGTGACGACTCCCGTTGGTGTGCCTATACTTTTTGTACCAATAGCACTATATTTGATAACAATAGGTAACTTTTGCAAGTTCCCTTTCCACGAGGGACTTTTGTTTCATCACTAATGTTCTCTGAGGATAGCTATCTGATTATTTTCCCTTAAGTGGGACCCTCTATATTTCCCATTTTATCGTTTGGATGAATGAGATGATTAGGGCAATAATACTGTTTTTCCATGATAATTGTATATGCAATTATTACAAACTATGCGTGTATAACAACGTAACCCACTATGACTTGTATTCAAACTGTTTATCATAAACCTATGAATTTCAATCAACCTTTGTGTTGACTTTTTAGCATGTTTATCTCAGGTAATTGAGCAACGTATGGCACGGAGTGGCACGGACTTGAAGATGGCTAAATTGTTATCATTCAAACTTTATATTTCTAGATTTTGAGAACTCTCTTTTTGTAAAACTCTGATGAATAAATGAATGATAACTAAATTTTCCAAAAACATCTCTTTACGATTTCTTTTTTATGATTATGTCTGTTGTACTATGAAGTAATACCCCAGATTAGTTTCCGCTGCTATATTTGTCAAAATAGGGGTGTTACACCCTAACTTGAGTAACCTGAAATAAAATAGGATCGGGTTTGAGTATGTAACTTTTTGCCTTGACAACCAGACCAAATTGACCTGAACCCGACAAACCTGCCCCAACTAACACGTAACCATGTTCAACACATGACCTAACTTAATAAAATAAATAACTCACGTTTGGGCAAATGGCAATCATATCATATGAAAACAAAATTTATTACATAACATATGCAATAAAAAGTTAAGTTATACTAGCTTTTGTGTACAATTAGGTACAACCGTGTGCAACACACTTTATTACTTCCATTGTTTTCTTTGAATCAATTCTATCCGCTAACAACAATCGAAAATACACATTAAATAATGAAAGCACAGTGTAAGAAATTACATAATTGCTACTGTTTTTCCTTTCAATTGTGTAGAATGTCACTTTTGGATAAAACCTTATTTTGAAAGATCCGTGTGTATTTACCCTTCATTTAACTCATCATATAACTCAACTTATTCTATAACTATTTTTGCAACCGCAAACGGTTTCAGTTACATGCACCATCATACTTACACCTCGATCATTTACACGAACATTACGTAGTGAACAATTAGGCACAACCTATTTGCATCGTACGTGTATGGAATAATACAATGCATGACATAAGTAAAAGTTCAGTTTTTTTTTCAAATAAACAAGCCCGGTGCAACGCACAAGTCTGAAAGCCTCGTAGCATATTAAATATAAGTTGCATTAAACTAATACACCCATCATTGTCAAGATTTTAGCCATATACTCTATCCCTCTTTTATGCCCAGTTATAAAAAAAGAAACAGATTCATGCATCGCTTCATCTTATTTAGTCCTAATGTACATATTTGGAGCCTGCATTTGTTGACGCATATATACGGTTGAATAATGGCTCTCTTAAAAGCATGTAACCATACATGTACGAGATTAATTAGCATGCATATCTACAAAATATATTTTCTTTATACATATTAAAAAGGCCTGATGAGAGACTTATGAAACAATACCTCTTATGATTTCATTATAACAATATCTTGTATAGTGTATGATTACGTATTTGTAGAGGGTTCAAGGATTACCTCAAGGCTACGTATAGTGAACGAAACAGAAACAAAGACACGAACGCTAAGAATAACCGAGGCATGATTGAACCCAATACCCAACGAACATAAACAGCTAAACTTACTAATTACGGACTATGAACCACCAGCTGTCAAACCCAATGTGCGCTACCCTACGAAACAGAATTCCCATGTGAAAACACGGAAAACCAACCCGAACTAAATTTCGAACCAGACATAACAACCCGAAACCAAAAACTTGATTACAACATGAACAAGACCGATGGAACTGAATTCGAACCAGAATAACAACCCGAACCAAACTTGATACAAACGAACAGACCGTACACCGATATGAACACAAACCCAGAACATAAAGAAAGCCAATGTGAACCCAAGCTAATTGGATTCTGCTACTCTCCAACCTATGTTTACTTTCACGCAGAATTTTGGTGTTTGGAACTAGTTTAGGGTTTTGTTTTTGAGATTATGAAGGGATTGATTGTTAGTTTATGGACATAAATTAGTAGATGTGTGTTAGGATCGAACTAGAGATCACGGGATTGCACACTTTACGTATGAAGAGTAATTGTTTAATAATTATTTATAAAAGGTTATATTTAATTATTAAATACACAAAACATATAACAACCGTTAGTATTTAACGGAGAATAACTAACAACCGTTAACTAATTAAAGGAAAGGACTATAGATGGAATTAAAGAGATCAAAGATGGTTTTAGAATCCCCTTGGGATTGGGCCGATCGGATGAAGGATTAGGGTATCCTAATCCTTGTCTAACTTGCTCTCTAAGTTTTCCACACTATAAATAAAGGGCCTAGGGTCATTGTATTCTCATCTCTTGTATACATACAATACCCAAAGTCTTTTCTCTTCTCCTTTTGTGTCAAACCGATCGGCAAACACCCCTTGTGGATCGATCGAATTTTTTTGAGTGTCAAGAAAATAGTTTTGTGTTTATTACTAGCATATTGTTTACTTGGTATTAGTACGTGTGTACAAGAACGTGTTTCAATCACACTATTGATTGAATCTTGGATTGAATTACAAAATTGTAAGGGGTAATTCCAATAATCCACATAAACCCTAATTAGGGTTCTTGAAGATTGATTGCTTGGAATTTGATTCTTGTTTTGCTAGAATCACAAGGTACGCATACTTTTATGTTTGGTTAATTAATTGCATATTATATGATCCTCTATACGCTTCCGCACGTTTACTTTGATGTTATTATTTATTATGAATGTCATGTATTTAAATTCCATCAGTGGCATCATCAGCCTAGATTAATGTGTAATTAATTACCAAAACACATAGAAAACGAATCTTGATTTGAGTTTTACTTGTTAATTTAAATTTAGGGTTTATATAAATCGAACCAAAAAAAATTTTTTAGGCCGAAGCCTTTAAATCAATTTTTTGGGTTTGTATTTGTAATTAATTTTGATTAGAAACCCTAGGATTAACATGTTATGTTTATGTGTTTAAGTATGCAATATTGTGACAACGTGAATAATTGTTATGTTTAATCCATGAAAACATGCATGTTTGGCATGGATTATAGTTGTTAATTATTTAATTGTTAAGATGTATATATTATTTAATTGTTAAGATTAATCACATGTAATGTTTTGATAAATCTTGAATTGGGGAAGACTTCAATAAATATTAATGAATCAATTATGTGCAATTTGGTATATATTAACTAATGACTTACGCGGTCGATTCGTCGATGCTTGTGGCTCACTTGTACATTAGATGAAAAACAAGTGAAAGTCATAGTTATTATATGCATTATTTAACCTAGTATTGATTATTAATAGGATTTAAAAAATAAGAATGCATGTGGCTACTTGTTTTATTTAACGCATATAAATTTGTTATTATGTGTTTAATGCTTTAGTCGTTTTATTTTTATTAGAAATTACTTGTTTTGGTTTATATAATTGATGCGAATTGTTGTAAACAAAAGGGTAATTTTTTTTTGAATAGAAAAATAATATGGACTAAATCATTATAAAATTATGAATTGTTTTGAAGAGTTAAATTTACAACAATTTAGTTGATTGGTAATTTTCGTGCAAATAGTTAAAAAGGCTCATCCAATTTGACTATAACTGTGTGGGAAGTTTAACGCGTCGGCTGGTCGAACCCGACAAAGAAGGAGGTCAAAGCTTCAGCGCTGATCCGGGAATTCTCGGTTGCTTTTGCGTCAATTTGGACGTACCTACGGGACTCAATTTTAAAAGTACAAAATTACTTTAAGGTTTATTTGCTCTAATTCCACATCCGAAACACTAAGTCGAAAGACTTATGCAAAAGTACATTGTGGACGATAATTATGGGTACTTCTTTAATTGGTTCATCCAATGCCTCAACCAAAACTTTGTTTATTTAATCTTGCCCTAAAAGTTAATAAAAGTTTTTTATTTAAAACATATGCTTGGAGTGTATGCATGCTTCTCCATACATAATATTGATTTCCACACATAAAATACAAGTACCCTTAACAACTTAAGTCGTATGCATCTAATTGAAAACACTTGAGTTGCAATTTGTGTCATGTGAGAACTTTGGACTAAATTGTAATGGACAGAAAACCTTCATGACTGAGTGAGACCTCACATGGACAAGTTTGATGTTTTTTAGATTAGATGACTTAATTAAGTTATTTAGTGAGACCTAGAAACTCAAGGCATTAAGATAGGATGAAACATGTTTACAATGCAACTAGTTTTTGGCAATGTAAATCCTATAAAGATCTAGAAATTAAAAATTGTTTGTCAATTAATTGTTTGACAAGTTACCATGTTGAATAAATTCATTACTAGCAGATCAACTGATGTGATGAGTTTATGTCAATATGGGTTCTAGTTTTCAAGCAAATTCTATGGTTATATGAATATTACCTGGGTATTTTATTTTCTTGAAAAATGGATTATCGAAAATACTAATTATATGAACTTTTTGTGTAGAAATGGCTCAAACCGATAATAACAACACTTTAAGTTCTGCGTTCAAGACTTTCTTTGAGCGAGAAAAACTGACTGGTGACAATTTCAATGATTTGGTTCCGTCACTAAGAATTGTTCTTGAGAGGGGCGGGTACCTATGACCTTTTTGTATAAAGCCTTGTTCCTGATGAACCCCTGCGAAATGCTGCTGAGAATGTTTTTAAAGGCTGCATGGAATATGTACAAGTATACATTCTGATGTGGCTTGTTTAATGCTTGGAAAAATGTCACATGCTCTACAAAGGCAGTTTGAACTATATTTTCCGCAAGCCATTCTTAATGAACTCAGAAAAATGTTTGAAAAGCCTCCAGCTGTAGAGATCTACGATTTGGTGGATACCCTACACAGCTGCAAACAAGCTCCAGGAAAATCCGTAAGTGCTCATGTGTTGGAAATGAAAGGTTACATGGACCAACTACAAGCTCTTGGGAAACCCTATGACAATGATATGGCGATCAACTTGATCAACAGGTCCCTTAACAAGGATTTTGGTGATTTTGTTAGAAACTTCAATATGCATTGCGTGGGGAAGACAGTGAGTGATCTACACGCATTGCTCATTGACTTCGAAAAGGGTTTAAAAGACAAGGCCCCTACTCCTCAGGTACTTGCTATTCAAAAGGGTAGGGTAAATAAGCTAAAACCGCAAGTAAACAAGAAGGGTAAAGGCAAAGGCAAAGCTCATAAGAATAAGCAAGTTGTGGCTTATCAACCAAAACCTAAGCAAAACCCTCCTCAGAAGAAGGAAAATCCACAGAATGATCAAGCTTGTCACCACTGCAACGTAGTTGGTCACTGGAAGAGGAACTGCACTCTTTACCTCGAAGAGTTGCACAAAATAAGAAAAACAAGGTTGCGCACGGTTGCTGTAGCTTCAGTGAACTTATTTATGATTGAATTATTTAATCTAACTCACAAATTAAATTCTTGGGTATATGATACTGAATACGGTATTCACATATGTAATACGCTACAGAGATTTAGAGTGAAAAGGAAGCTATCCTATGGAGAGCAATATCTGATGTGGTTGTGGAGCACAAAGAGCTGTTGAAGCCTTAGGAGTGTTTTAAGTTAGTATTTACCTTCTGGTTTAGTAAGGCCATTAACATTTGTCATTATGCACCTTCTATTGTTAGAGGTGTTGTTTCCTTTTCTTGTTTGTTGGATCTTGGATTTGTTCACACTGTTACTAGTAATGGAATTTCTGTTTCTTTAAATGGTATTTTCTATTTTAGTGCAATATCTGTGAATGGTGTGTTTGAAATACTATAGAAATCAGTTTGATGAACAAATCGTTTGTAGTAATCGTTATTAAGAATGGCATAATTGATGGGTTTCGTGTTCACTCTATGTTTCATTATCACTGTTTTCTTCCATTTTTAAATTATTTTTGAGATCAGAAACTGTTTTCATTAAAGAATCCTTTTCTTGCACTTGTTCGAAAAGATTTTGCTTAAGACGTACAATCTCGGCAAACTGTTCATTTGATCCTGAAAAACTGTTTTCAACATTTTGCATTTCTTTAGCCCCAAAAAGTGGTGTTAATGGTGTTATGATTACCTGGGTTTTTTGGGTGTTGGTGTTATGGTGTTAAAGCCGATGTGGCGCTGATGTGGCGGTGTTAATGATGTTACCATACCTTGTGCTCTAAGAAATCAGCATTGTATTACTCATGATCAGAAAAGGCCTCTTATGAGCACAACACACTCCTTTTGAAAGAAAATATATCCCTAACATGATCATTTTCACAAGCAATAACCAAATAGACCTCTATTTAGTTTTAGAGAAATGACGTGTCATGATGATTTAGGTTGCCCACTATGGCTCGGTCGACCGACTCGATGGACGTCGGTCGCCGCCATAGTGACACGTCGATCGCGGTGTCGGTCGCCGGAGACAACAACTCAAATTTGTTGAGGTCACGGCCGTTGTCGAGCTAAGGAAAAAACAAAATAAATGGCCCATTTTTGAATTTAATTAAAAAAACTTTTAAAATTTTTATAATTTAAAAACTTTAAAACACTATAAATACCAACTTATTACATAATTTTATACACACATTCAACCCACTTATTTTTATACTTCTCATTTCTATACACACAATGGCTTCCTCTTCAAACCGCCGTGGAAAGGCCAATATGACACGACCATGGACAACAACAGAAGAAATAACGTTGTGTACAGCTTGGTGCAACGTAATGGAAACGTACGAGTCATGAGACATCACGAAAAAAAGGTTTTGGTTGGTTGTTTTTGTTAACTTTGAGAAAGACATAGGAGGAACTATTCGGGAATAGGATGCCATCGTCTCCAAATGGAAAAATTCTATTCGTTCCAAAGTTGTTGCGTTTAGTGTCGTTTACGATGGTGTCCAACGGATGGACGAGAAAGGGTCTTTTGACCTCGTTTTGTTTCAAAATGCGTTAGCCGAATTTCAAACTGTGTACGGACATCCCTTCACAATGGTGGCGTGTTGAAGAATTTTGAAAAATCATCCTGCTTGGACAGAATATGGTTCCCACAAATAAGGTTGATAAGACACCATATGAAATATGGTATGGCAAGGTGCAATGGATGAGGAAATGAACTCCATGAAAGTTAATGAAGTCTGGATTGAAGTAGACCCTCTTCCCAATGCTAAAATAGTAAGGAGTAAGTGGCTATTCAAAAAGAAGACTAACATGGATGGTGAAGTACACACCTATAAAGCTCGTCTGGTAGCTGTAGGCTTTACTCAAACATATGGGTTTGACTACGAGGAGACATTTTCTCCTGTAGCAGACATTAGAGCTATTAGGATTCTCATAGCTATAGCAGCATACTATGATTATGAGATTTGGCAGATGGATGTTAAAACTGCTTTCTTGAATGGTCGCTTAGATGAAGACATCTATATGGTGCAACCTGAAGGGTATGTTAATCTAAAATATCCAAACCGTGTATGCAAACTTCAAAGATCTATTTATGGTTTGAAGCAAGCATCATGTCAATGGAATAAACGATTTGATGAGGAAATCAAGAAGTTTGGATTTACTCAAAATCGTGATGAGCCATGTGTATATCGCAAAGCTAGTGGGAGTAATGTAGTATTCTTGATCCTATATGTTGATGACATATTAATCATGGGAAACAACATTCCAAGACTTAAGGAAGTTAAGGATTATCTTGGAAAGTGTTTTTCTATGAAGGATTTAGGAGAAGCTGCATACATTCTGGGAATTAAAATCTATAGAGATAGATCTAAGCGGTTAATTGGACTTAGTCAAAGTGCTTACATTGACAAAATATTGAAGAAATTCAATATGCATAACTCTAAGAAAGGTTATTTGCCAATGGAAGTCAAACATGAATTAAGTAATGAGATGTGTGCTTCAACACCTGAAGAAGTGGCTTACATGAAGAAAGTACCTTATGCTTCGGCTGTAGGATCTATTATGTATGTTGTTAGATGCACAAGGCCAGATGTGGCGTTTGCTCAAAACTTGGTCAGTCGATATCAACAGAATCCAGGGAAGCTCCACTGGGTTGCTGTTAAACATATTCTGAAGTATCTGAGGAATACGAGAGATATGTTTTTAGTGTATGGAGGGAAACCAGATACAGAACTTAATGTTACAGGGTTCTGTGATGCGTCCTGGCAATGTGATAAAGATGATACGAAGTCTCAGACGGGTTATGTCTTTGTCGTCAATGGAGGAGCAGTAGACTGGAAGAGCAAGAAGCAGACAACGATTGCGATGTCTGCAACACAAGCTGAATACATGGCTGCTTCAGAAGCTGCTATGGAGGCTGTTTGGATTAGGAAATTTGTTGGAGATCTTGGAGTGATGCCTTCAATAAAAAAGCCTATTAATATGTATTGTGACAATTCTGCTGCAATCATATTCGCCAATGATTCTGGAGTTATGAAAGGCGCCAGACATTTTCTACGGAGATATCACTACGTTCGAGAACAAGTCGAGAGTGGTGAAATCAAAATATTAAAAGTTCACACAGATGATAACTTAGCTGATCCTTTCACTAAGGCTTTACCTAGAGGAAAGGTTACTGATCTTGCCAATGGAATTGGACTTCAATTAGCTAGTAGTTTCATGCATACCTGTGATTAGTATTTGGATAAAGGATATTGTAAACATTATTATTTGATGAAATAAAATATTGGTTATGTTTATTTTTGTTATTTAATTTTGCATCCTATTTTACATGTTTTAAATCCTTGAATAAATGAATTATTCTAAATGTCCGTTGTCAATTAATGATATGGGAATATTATTAAATTAAGACAAATCTAAATTGTGGTCGGATATACTTGAAAGTATATTGATGTAATTACATGCCAAATTTAGGTGATATTCAATGAATTGAATATAGGACTTATCCCAACTATATGATTGTACTTTATGGATCTTGTCATTAAGTAAATCATAAAATAGTTATCCTCAGACTTGAGATACCAGGAAACTGTCATGGATCTAGTGCATTTCTGTGAAGCAATTTAACGCTATACGTAACTGGTAGTTATACGGATTGTTTTCAGAAGTGTTGCAAAATTCATAAGTTTTGCTTGTAGTCAATAAGGGATTTGTTTCCTTCAAATTCGTTTTGAAGTTTAATACAACTGGGCCCCTCGTGGGATTGGTAAGATGTATGTGTGGCCACACCCAAGATTTTCTGGAATACGTTCAGAAGATTTGGTAATCTTGCTCAATCAGATAAAACGAGAAACAGAATCAGTTAATTAAGGAATGACTAAGATCCATATCCTTATTAACATTGTATTAGAAACAAAAGGATAATAATAATGATGAATCATTAAAAGGTTTTGTCCAGGAGACCTTACTCGAGATTGTACTAGAGGCATCGGCGTGTTGCTAGACGCTAACCGATGTGATCACACTATTAAGATATGTCCAAGTGGGAGCTGTTAGTTTATGGACATAAATTAGTAGATGTGTGTTAGGATCGAACTCGAGACCTCGGGATTGCACACATTACGTATGAAGGAATTAATGGACAATAATTAATATATATAAAACGTTATATATTTAATTATTAAAACACAAAATAAATGTTTAATGGAAGTTAGTAGTTAACGAGGATTGACTAACGATCGTTAAATATTACAAGTAAAGGACTAGAATGAAAAAATAAGTCGGAAAGGTTCCGGAAGCCCTTTTGGGGTTAATTAGCCGATCGGTTGGGCTTTGGGAAACCCAATCCCATACCAACTTGTCCTCCAAGTTATCAAGGCTATATAAACAAGGCTTAGGGTTATTTGTATAGAGACTTTTGTGCACTTGCTATAACCCTAAACTTGTTTTCTTTTTCTTTTTCTGGTGCTCGGCCGAATACCCCACTTCAAGGGTTTCGGATTTTGTTTTTCCAAAACAAAATTGTTTGTGTTTTATTTACTAGCATAAGCATTAATTCGGTTATAGTACGTGTGTACAAGAACGAGGTATTAACTCACTATAGTTAATATCTTGGATCGAATAACAAAAAGGTAAGGGGTTATTCATTGATCCAATCATAAACCCTAATTAGGGATTTGATCAAGAACAAAGGTAATCAAGAACGATTCTTGTGCTCGCGAGAATCCAAAGGTATGTAACCCGACCCGGTTAATTATATGCATGTTATTATATGATTTGTTATCGCTTCCGCTATTACGTGCTTTGATGATTTGTTTAGATTATAATTGTTATGTATGCTAAAAATCAACAGTGGCATCACGAGCCGTTTTAACATGTTAATAATTACCGAAACCTAAAATCTATAACAAATATTGTATTGTTGTTAATTACATGTGTTTAGGGTTTATAAAAATTAGGGTTTTTTTATTTTTAAATTCACAATGATCGATACTGTTTTGAACAAAGATATGTTATAGAATTTAGAAAGTTGCACTTACTTTAGGCAAACATTCCGGCATTTTTAATTTAAGTATTATTAGCTGTTTGTTAGGGGAATACTATATGTTTGTAGAATTTGAAAGATAATTGCTGTATGGTTGAATCTATCTGCTAGAATCATTGTTATTTGCATCTCTTCTGTCAAACATCATCAACTTATCTTTGGCAAACTGTTTTTTTGATTGGGAAATTACAATCAATTGTTGAAAATATTATGCCTATCTTCTGTTGCAAAATTTGTATCACATTCTCTGTATTAACCAACTCTTTGATTATCAATTTTTGACGTTTTTCTAAGTATATGTATTTTGCAATTTATTTTGCAACAGAGTTGGACAATTACGATGCAAGCGACAAACCGAGGAAAAAGAAGCTTCTTAAGTTGATGGATATTGAGTAAGTCCATAATATTATATTATATCCATATTTAAGTTGATTTTTTTGCTAAGTTATGATATACAATGTTTAGATCAGGCCATAGGATTTACAATGTTTAGATCAGGCCATGTCATTTACAATGTTTAGATCAGGCCAAATAATATGCTAATACTCCTTCCAAGATATCTACAGCCAAATAATATGCTTCTGTATAGTTTGAACCCAAATGCAGAAACTTGAAACCAAAGAAGCCTCCAAAACTATTCTCATAACTTATCAGTCAACCTAGCAAGGCGAGTTCTTATTGATACTTGAGATAATTGTGTGTGGTAGGCTGTAGAGCTATAATCACAATTAGTGAAACACATTTTAATGTGTACTCAATTGTCACAACAACTAACCAAAATGCATTGCTTGCTAAAACTAATATATAGGCTTTCGGAACGTCACCCAAGATGTTCGTTGCTATGCGCTAACCCTTTCGCGTTAGTATCGTTCTTCAAATACCTTAGCTCTTTGTCTACATAATAGATTCAAATATATTATTGCTTTAGCTTCAAAACTACTTTATTATACTTATTTTAGGTTGTTGGGCTAAATCACTTTGGAAACCTACATCTCTCATAATCACATGTGGCTTAGGTATGTAAAATGATACTACTTTACCCATGCTTAATATTATTGATTACAAACGTATGTATTAGGTTAATTACATGTAAACGCGAAAGATGATTAGTTTATTTTACTCCAAAAGCCAAATAGAGAATGGTGAAACTCATTGCTATCAAACCAGGGGTGTTGATCGGTTCGGTTATCGGGTTATTCGGTTTGATCGGTTCGGTTAGTTCGGTTAAATTTTTTTTAAGGTCAACCCATATACTGACCCAAACCAAATTCAAATTTGGTTTTCGGTTCGGTTCGGTTTTCGGGTTTACCCGAATTACGCAATTTATTTAAAAAATATATATATAAATATACAAATATATTTAGCAAAAAAATTATTTTAAACATAGAAAGTGTTTTTCAATATTAGGATAAAATTTTATTGATCTTTATATATATATATATATAAATATATAAATATATATATACATATATAAATATAAATATTAATTTTTTTATATATAAAATTTTATTGATCTTTTTATACATATAAATATATAAAAAATATATATATTTATATAAATTCGGTTTTCGGTTTAATCCAAACAACCCTATATCAAACACCCCTTTACCACTTTTAAAAGACAATGCCAAACACCCCTTTACTTTATTATATAGCGAGTTACTGGAAAAATGTGTGTTTATGTTACTGATTATATATTTTGTTCGTTTGTTGAAACAATGGATCTATAAATGCAATATTACCTCAAACTGAGTGACTTTTACAAAAAGAACAACAATAAAAGTATGCATTTTTATAGACCAAGTTATTGTATAACATAATTGATTATGTTATGTTGTAAAAGAAGTAAACTTAAACGTGCCAGAACTGCAAGTTATGAAGTGTTTCGATTGGCTAATTAAGAGCTTGAGTAGTTTTGAAAAGGCCATAAAATTCTGCATATATATGCCAATAACCTTATTTGTTTGAGTATATTGTGTTTAGAGACTGAAATAAAGCATTAAGCTTCTCAAATAAGCTAAACCATATACCCCTAGGCTAAGCTTGAACCGATTCCAATAGTTAGATTAATCCACTCGATTTAGAATGAGGAAGATTAAGAACTTAAACATGTCTACCAAGACCGTGCACTGTGCTCGATAAAAACTAGAAAGTAGCTTTAAAGTATCTATGAGAACTATGTTTAATTAAACGAGGTTCAGTCAGTTTTACCCCAAAAATTAGTAATAAAGACATGACTATTTTATCTAGATTTTGAAAGTATAGTGTCAAATACTAAGTAAAAATACTTATTGTACTCTTAGGGCATCCACTATGGTGGTTTATAAAAATGTTTATAAAATTATGAAGAGGTTTAAAAACTTGTAAAACATAGTGAACATGCATTTTAAGCTTATGTGGCATGAAGAGGTCTAGGATATTAGGCCTTTTCATAATTTAATGCACTTGAATTATGTGAGATGTTTATAAAAATTGAAAAGGTTTATACATAGTGAGAAAAGGTTTATAAAACAAAAAGGTTTATAAATTTATGTTAGAACACAATTATAAACCTTTATAAAGGTTTACCATAGTGGATGCTCTTAGGTATTGAGATCTTGGTATTTCCATGTAATAAATTTCTAAATCTAGAGCATGGATCAAGTGAGATTAAATAATTTTGCACAAGATTCAATATTGAATTTCCCATCTTTTAAAAGGCGAGTTATTTAGATCCATATACAAAATACAATGTTTGATGTTGCTTTGTTTTTACACATGACCAGCTATATGTAGTCGTTTTTCACGTTAGGGGCAAAAAGATAAATAAAATTGGAGATGGTTATTTGTGACGAAGACGGAAACCTCACGGATAACTCAACCTGGTCGATATAGAAGTGCTACACAATTTGGGATCACAACTACACGCATATGTATCTCACGTTAGTATGAACGCATATGTATCTCACGTTAGTATGAACATATGGTTATGTTTTTTTCTAGGTTATTTGACTATTGTGTTTCATATACGTATGTTTCATTCTTACGTACTTTATATTTTATGTTTGTTTATCCAAATTTGATCATTTCTTACCTCTAAACTTCATAATACACAATGTTGTTCATTATTTTTTTTGACATTTCTGTAAAATACCCGTGAATTTCACGGGTCTTTTAGCTAGTAGCTAATATATGCTAATACATGTTTTGTGAAGCGAAGTTGGTGTCAAACTTAGCCATGATATCGGCTAATTTTGCCGTTGATTCTTCAAGGGTTGGTGGCTTAGATGTTGTAGTCATTTGAGAAAGCAATGAAAGCATAATTGATAAGAGACCGATTTAAGATGGTCAATCTCTTAAGAACTAGCTAAAACAATCGAGACGATAAGACCTTTGAATTTAATTGATAACTTTTCATATCTGATTTGCGTGTTGTCAAAGACAACATCATCCTACGAAACGATAGTTAAAAAGTGTGAAGTCTAAGGGTTCCGTGCATGTTTTTGACTGCAAACCGTTCAAGGACATCTTGGCATGAAGTTGAGGGTCTATGATAGATCGGTATTTGTTTTTTTTCATTACTATAATAAAGTTCTGTTCATATTTAAGCTTTGTAACATGGAAAATGTATATGCTAGATGTTATTTATCAAGTTATCAAATGTGATGAATTGGATATATAATTTTGATAAAACGGAAAGTTATGGAAAGGGAAGCTTTGGAGTAGCTAATGGATTATAACTATACTCATTAGAGATGTGCATTTCCACTGTTCACCATAAGCACTGCTCATGGCCTGGTCCACTGACTATAGCCCAACCCAAATACAAATGGCCTGTTTTGTTTATTACGCCTAATACATGATTCAAAGAGATGATCATCTACGAGTTTCTAAACAAATCTTCATTTGGTTTTTGAGGTTGATGTTGGGGAGAGGCGGCGGTGTAGCAATGATTCCGACTCCAGAAACACGGTACCCATCGTAATTAAGCTGTTAATGGTCTCTTAGCTCAAGGTGTGATTTTTTTATATATGTTTTATGTTGTTACCGAAATTGAGTGACTACTTGAGATTATTAGGGGTTCCTTCAGAAGTGTCTATGGTTTGTGTTAGCTTTGAAAGGGATGTGTGTGGATGGAAGTTTCGAGCATCTTTTGTGTGGGTGAAAGTTTTGAAAAGATACATCATATGATTCATATGTGGTTGTAACAATACAGAGCACAATAAAGTATGAGCCGAAATTAAACGAAGTGGATAATAGATTTGGTGTATAATGAAAACATCAAAAACTAATTAAAATCTTTATATCTATAATATTTTATTTTCATTTATGTTGGTATATTTTGTCATATAATTAGTTTATTCGGTACTGAAAATGCAGGTAGATTGGTTAGATATGGTATGATGATTGGGAAGAAAAAGAGGCTATACTATGGTGCCGTTGTAAGTAATCGGCAAAGAGGTATAACTGCTCTTGATAACCCGTTTGACGTGTTTGTTTTTAACTACCTTTTATTCTACCTGTTTGACCCTTTAGAGATAAAAGGTAACCCAAACTGACCCATTACATGTGAATGGGTTATAATAGTTTCGAGTTTTATGAATTATGCTAATCACATATCGGTTTTGTTTAGGCTCGATTTCCTTTTCTTGACAGGATGTAATAAGGCTTTGCTTGCTAAGCACGTTTCCCATTTGACCCAGGTGATCTTTTTGTTGTTTAATTCACCTCCTAAGAAGAATCTGTTGCGCATGAACTTAAGACGTTTTTGAACATATCTAGGCATTCTATAAAGCGACATATTCAAATGCTTAATTTGTTAATATTTTCTTGAAGGTTGCAAGAATGATCAATTTGCATCAAGCAGCTTTCCTACCTAAAAGGGCTATTCAGGTATGTGCATAATTTTTTTCCTGTTAATAAGACTTAAATCAGTACACCGTGTGCTCACAATGGTCTAAAACATATTTTCGAAGTAATCGTGCTGCAAATCAGCCTTCTGCTGGAAGTGCACTATTTCACCCAGTCTGATTTTCATTTTCGCATCTTCACTTTCGTCTCTTACTGTTCGGCCAACTATTGGAGACACAACTGATGCCGACCTCTTGAAAAGCACCAGAGAGCTTGGATAGCGGATAAAGTTTTCATTTGGTGTCGGCGATTATACGCGACGATGACCAGGTATGTGAACACTATACACTCTCAATATTTGAGCTAGCGTTTTTCTTAAGTCTCTACATATAATAATAAGCAGATTATATGGTATATTAAATCAATGACTTTGTTCTTCTATCCCCTTATTATGATCTCTGGATATAATAATGTTTAAGGTTGCAGTTTTAGAAATCCGTAGGTTTAGTTAATTTCCCATTTGAAAGGTTTAAATAGGTGGTGACCTTTGGTGTATCTGGCTTATTGCAGTATTTCAATAGCTTTATAAACTAGAGACCAGTGACGAAGCCAAGATTTTTAATTTGGGTTGGCCACAAAAATATCGAAAACCTTGAAAACCTTAGAAGAGATAATGTGAGAAGATTATAGGAACAACTTTTAGTCAAAAGTTACCCGTAAGCTGAATTCTAAGTTAATTAACTATATACTGCTGCTATAAAATATAGGGTTGTTCCAATGTTGCTGCTATTAAATATCAGGTTGTTTCAATGTTGGTATTTTACTTTTGCTAATAGAAGTTACAACTAAATACTGTGTTTGCAATGGGTGAGCCAAAATATTTAGGGTGGGTCAAATCTTTAATATAGACCAAATTCACTACATGTAATATTATAAGGAAGTGAACTTTCTTTAGACTTTTGCGATAGGCCATGGCATACCCTCCTCTACAAGTGGCTCCGTCCCTGCTAGAGACTATCGTACGCCTTGATCATATGCTTATCGTAAATTGCTTAATGTTGCAGCAGAAGATAGGAAGCTAGGCTTTACGAATGAGGCTTGACAAATTAACCACAAGCTGTTTACGCTGAAATTCAGATAGGCAAGCTAATACTCGAACAGAAAATAACTGTCGATTGGGTACATTAACCAGGTTGTGGTAAATGATTTTCATGTAAGATTTGTACTAGCTAGGGAGGATTATCAGTAACATACTACATATATTGTTCAGATTTTTATGCGGGTGAGTCATAATATGATTATATCTAAAGATCCTACTACTAAGCTTTTCTGAAATCTCAGTCTCATTGTTGCAATTTGAAGTTGATATGTACAAATTGTTTCTCGGCTAACTTTTGTATATCTAAAATACAACCAACGGTGCGGTTAACAGAACTCATAGAGATTCCTCTTGAGGCACTGAAGCAATGCCTTTTCTTGATAAACACTCCATCGACAAAGAGGACCGTGAACACGTCGTATATGTCGGATTTGTTTAATGGTTTACAGTGACTTAATACTTTGTAGGCTCTATTAACTTATGTTTATTGTGTCTTTATGTACTTTGAGATTATTAATATTTGAAATGAAGCTTCACTTTTGATGTAATCAATTGACAAAAACATAAGCCCCACTGCAACGCGCGGCTTATCTTGCTTGTTTTAGACTTAAATGCTTAAATAACAGTATTACTATCTAATTATAATCACACAGTTGCTCTATCACATGACAAGTTTTACTTCTTAAGAATATTAAGCTTAAATGACAAGTTTAATTTTCTTCATTACTTTTAAAATGTTAACTTTTTAAGTAACAAGTTTTTATGAATTGTATTAGTTGAACATGATGTGTAATTCATAGATCTATACCCATTTTAGATATTGCTATTCATTCTCATCAACACAAATAAATGGTTCTTGAATCTGGTTCTTGGATATGGGTTTTTGTTTTCATCACATTTTGAATGCGGTGAGGAAGAATTTATTTAACCTTACTTTTTTTTATGATTTTATATCCATACCTAATTTTTTATACCAAACAACACTTTTAAAACAATCATATCCATTGTTATTATATATCTCCACCAAACCTATATCCATTGTGATCAAGCAAACCAAACGACACCTAAGCATTGTACATAGTCGAAATGAACAATATTAATATAAATGTAAGTGTGTATGCACTTTTTTCCTAATTAAAAATCTTAGGGCGTGTTTAACAAAAGTAACA
>BQNB010032341.1:17457-53248 GCA_026074375.1 Tanacetum coccineum | reverse complement strand
TATAAATACCCCTTCTAATCAATATTAGAAGGTTAAGGCTTGTAACAAACTCACTTTCCCTCCCATTTCTCTTTTCTTTATAAAATTTGAAAATTATGAAAATACTTGCCTTCCTCTCTTATTCTCTCAAGCTTAATCGATATCTAGTGTGTGATTAAATATTCATTCGACCTAACAAGTGGTATCGTACGCCATTAGAGTTTAAGAGTGATCTACTTTATGGTTTTTCGGTGTGTTTTTTATGATGACATGAGCAATTTCGACAAAAGTGTGAATTTTCGACATAATATTTTGGCTTTCTATCATTTTTGACATATCACGTGATGAAGAAGTGAGATATTTCAAGAGTTTTGTGTGTTTTTGATATCATATATTGGAGATTACTCAATTTTGACATATTCATTCAAAGAAGATTTGAGGTGACATTAAGTATTAGTCGATTTTGATAGGTTTTTTACTTGTTTTTCATCGTTTTTGATCGAATTGTAATAGATACACATATTTTGTTTCTGTTAGGTCTTGATTTAGGATCGAATAAGCTATCTAGTATGTGTTTAGGTGTTTGTGTGTGTTTGTTATAGAGAGATAAAGAGTAGAGAGAGAAAGTAGTTACAGAGAAGAAGAAGAAGAATAGGAAGAGTAGAGAGAGAGTAAGGAGAGAAATGAGAGTTGGATTAGAAGCATCACCTCATAAGTGAGGTAGGGAGGAGTATTTATACCTATTTACAAATGTGAACTACTAGCTCATGGCTTTCTCTTAGCCTTGTCTCGTGACTACATTTAGTCACAAGACCTTTACCTAACTATTACACACTTAATATTTCATTAACTATTACAAGACTTTTATCTCAATAAGATCGTAACTTTTCTATTCCTAACAATCTCCCCCTAAGGGACGATCATTGAGATCTCACTTTGATTACATTAATGATCAACACTTTCTATTCCTAACAATCTCCCCCTAACGGATAATCATTGAGATCTCTCCTGTAACCTTGATCTTTGATCTTTAATACTCGTTGTCTTTAGTCTTGTTGTGTAACAGTGGTCTCGTTCTAATCATGCTCTTGTGATCTTGATTTTGACCTTTTCATTTTCCTTTATCTTTGCCTTTGAGATCTTTTCGTATCATCATTGCTTTGCCAACATACTTACCGTGAATCCATCTTGATTTGTCTTTTGAAGCTTTTGACCAACATACTCATACTTTTCTTGATATCTAACAATCTTCCTCATGTAAAACTTTTGTCTTGATCATAAACTTGATGATTTGAAGAAGTCCTTTGATTTATCAGAGTTGCAAAAGTGTATCTTTGAACTTTGAGTATGAGTTATAAAGGTATGAATACAACGGTGTACTTGCTTGAGAAAGGTAGAGATGTTATTATTGTTGTTGTACATACTTCACACAAAACAATCCATAGAAGTTGAAATTATAACATCAAAGTCAACTAAATCCCGAATGTACACATTTCTTCCTCTTGATTGTTGTTGTAAAAGATGAATGTAGCAATGTAAGAGTAGTAACAATCTCTCCCATCAATCTTGTGACATCGTAAGTAACCTTGGTAATCCAACACTTCACTTGAATAAATCAAGGAAATGTTGTTTGTGTTTTTCGAAAACAAATTCTGAAAGAACACGATAACTACTAGATCACTTAGATTGCTAGTTAACACTAAAATGAATCATTAAGCAATCATTTTCAAATTAGTAACCTACGTTCAGCGTTGCTTGATGTTAGCACTGGTAGGATTTCCATTCATCATTGTGAATACTTTTAATTAAGTATCACTCTTGAATGTCCCGGCAATGTCACAAAGACATGCAATGTCACAAAGACATGCAATGTCACATAGACATATAAGCGACTCTTGTACTTTTTGTATCATTGATGTTTAATACAAATGTACTTTTGTGTCCTATGTAAGATTTATGATTTGATCTCATTTGGCTCTAGACTCACTTAGTGCGCTTTGGTTTTATTTTAGTGATTGGAACGGCTTGGAGTGTAGCCGCAATTTTCAATATCAAGATCTCGAAGTGAGATGTCTAATAGATTATGAATTTAATCTCTCATGACATTTGAAACAGATTTCTTTTGAGAGATCTTGAGTGGCTGGAAGGGTTGAGTTGTGCATTGCATCACTGGGTCCATGACGTCTTTCTTCAATACCAAATATCAACGTATGAAATCCAATAGCATATGTATTGACCTGGTTTCCGCCTTAAGTTTTGTGGAGGGCTTCTTTCTTTTCACCCTTTACACATCATTTCTTTTTCATTCTTCAACCCCTTCAATGTCCACTAAGACGTCATTACTATCATCATGTTGTAATTGTTCTGATGGTAGCTCATGCCTTAGTTTACATTATTCCCGTTCACATTCAACTCCATCTTACCTAAGGACTTCTATTCTATCTAAGGAATTTCCCTGGGTAGATCCCTCCGGTTCTGGTTGGATCATAGGATAATACCTAACCTTACTACCTTATTCCTTCTTTGATCATTATAAGGTAGTTGGTTGTTGGGTATTAAGATTGAAACCATAAAACCTTTTGAAAATCAATCAAAGTGTTTGATATAAATCAAAACTTTTAACACTTTGAAAGTTTCACTTTTAAGAAATACTCCCCTACACATGTGCATCATAATATTGAAAGAGTTTTGCACAAGGAGGAAAGAGTTTCGCACTTGAGTCTTTAGTTCACTTTGTTATTCCATACATTTTAGGCATTTTATCTTTCTTGATCACATTTTAATCAAATTTTTTCCCTCTCAAAAATAGCATACCGTATGATATTTTTGATATCAATGGATTAAAATGGCTATAGAGATTTTGAAAGCACATGGGAGAAAATGGATATAGCATGATTATGATTTGGAACATTTGTTAATGTTTTAAACAAATTTGAAAAACAATTTGTGCCAAGTGTGTCTATATCTAAAACGGATGGTCACTAAGTCGCTAACAACGGTTTTCAAATACTCTCAACCGGATGCAACCTGAACGATGCTAACAACACTTTCGAGTACCCTAGACCGGAATCAACTTAGATCGCTGACACGCTTGTCGATATACTTGACAACAACTATTTTTGACTTGATAATTTTTCTTTTGTTTAAAAACCATTTTCCTTTATACTCCCCCTCAATAATAAAACACTTCATTTTGAATGCCACCAAAATTATATTAAGGGATAGAGTGAGTGTTGAGCATATTATTTTGAAAGATTTTGAATTATCTTTGGAAAATTCTTGAAAAATAATGCTCAAACACTACTTGTTTTGAAAGACTCCCCCTCAAAAATAGATGTAAATCCAAAAACATTTATTGAGGAAGGGAGCGTTGAAAACACAATTTGAAAGATTTTGAAAAATCCTTTTGTAAAAAAAAATCTTGAAAATTATGTTCAACATTAAACGCTTGGTTTTTGAGCTCATGATTTGGAATATCTTAATGAACTAGCTCAAGTCCGAGAAGTTGTAAGCTTCCCGTTGTGAGGATAAATGTACAAAAATATAAACTTTCCTTTATTTAAAGTGCGAGTCCTAGGCTGACATTACTTAGAAGTCGTATGTCCTGAGCAAACTTTTGAAAGAATTTTGATAAAAATTGCTCAGGACAAAGAATATTTCTCTTCTTTTGAAGATAAAGCGCACTGAAAGGTACACTTTTCTTTTATTTGAAAAACCGGGTTGTTATCTAATATTTAATAACAAACCATTGACTTGAGCTACAAAACTTTGAATGTTTTGATATAATAGTTCAAGACCGAAAAGATTTCTTTTTTTGTTGTTAAGGATAAATGCACTGAAGCGTACATTCTCCTTTTATTTGAGGCACGAGTTACAATCTGACACTTGACCACAAACCATTGTGACATCGAATTTAAACAACAACCTTTGGAACCCATTTAAGCATGGTGCTAAAGGGTTTGCCAAGTTTTGAAAACCAATTGAAAGTTGTGTCAAGTCGATGTAAAGATGTTGAGTTCCAACGAGGGCTTGAAACCGGTGTTTCATTTGAAAACAACTCTCGTGGAATTAATGGAGATTTAAAACTCCTTTTTATTTTCCATTGATTATTGAAACTCGGTGTTTCTTGTGGAGTTTTAAATCTTGTTAATGAAGAAGATTTCCATTTGTTATTGACATTTGATGTATCATTCTGAAGAATCATTTTTGAACCGTTTGAAAATCTTCCTTTCTTGTTGATGATCGAAGCAGAGTCATTCTTATTTTACATTGAAAGCATTTTTGATTTGGAATATTTGAAAGATTTTGAATGACTTTTCTTTGGTCTCCACACTTGTTTTACCGGTGTAAAACGATAATGTGGAGTTACAAAAACTAGATTCTTATCTTTTAAAGCACTTGTCTTAAAAACCATTTGAGAATTAGGTGTTTCAAAAGTTTGAGTTTTCTTAGAAAACCTCCATACTTGTTTTACTGGTGTAAAATGAGAGTTTGAAGTTTCAAAACTTGATTCTTTGTATTTGAAGCACTTGTCTTAAAAATCTTTTGAGGAGTAGGTGTTTTAAAACTTTGAGATTTCTTAGAAAACTTCCTATCTTTTTGCAAAGAATAGGTTGTAAACTGAGAAACCCTTTTTGAAAACGGTTTTGAGAATTCACCCGTGTGAACCTTTTTCGTAACACTTACTTTAGGTTTTGAAGATTTTGAAACATTGGTTTTCCTTTTTGTCCGGTTAAGAGAATCAAACTTTACTTTTAAAGTGTTATATGAAGTTCTCAACTCATGGTATTCTTTTTTACAAGAACGAATATCTTATGATGCCAATTTTGATTCTTAAAACGCAATTTGTTTCAAAAACTGATCCTTTTCATTTTTAGGCAAAGACTGTGTAGTGACTGGTTTTGACAAATCCTTTTGCACAAGAGCTTTGGGAGTAGACCAAGATTTTGAAAGTTGAGATGTTATCAAAAGTTTATCAGCAGGTGGTTTTCCTAAAATTAAAGATTTATCAAACTTAGTTTTCACAGACTTCCCTTTCAGATTTTCAAGTTGAGTCCTTAAATGAACAATTTCTTTCAAAAATTGATCCTTTTCAGCTTTAGAATCATCAACCTTACGAGCTAATTGTCGTTCAAGAACAACTTTCGTATTTTAAAGTTTTTCAAAATACGCTTCAAATTTGAGCAATGAACTTTTCGATATGAGTAACCTTTAATCCAAAATCACAGTTATCTTTATCGAAATCAGTTAATTTCTCTATTGTTGCCCTTTTTTCTTCATCAGGGAAAGCATTCTCAAGATTATCAATTTTCATCAACAAATCAGAATTTTCTTTTGTTTGTTTTACTAAAGTCTTTTCCAGCTCAACAATCTTTGTTTCAAAAACACATGTTTCGCTTTCAAAAAGATTCTTTTTCTCCCCCGATTCCGTTTCAAGTTCAAAAATATTACAATCAACATTTACACTTGAAAATGAATCAAATTGATTCTTTTTGAATGATTCAATTTTTCCCAAAATGTTATTGAACTTTGTGTCTGCAAATTCAAACAATTGAGACTTTAGATTTTCTGCCTCATTTTATGTTACATTTGAAGTTTTTGTTTAAACCCGTGACTTTTTAATTGAATCAAACAAGTTTTGGTAAGTCAACTTCAAGTGTTTATTTTCCTTAAGTAATAAAGCTACCTGATGTTCCAACTCAATGTTTTGAGTTTCTATCTTTTCAAAATCAAACTTTATTTTGACTTCATCACATTGAATGGTTTCAACTCTTGAACTTTGAACTGACTCAAACAAATCTTTGTAAGTTTGTTTCAAATGAGCATTTTCGATTTGTAATGATGTCATAAAATTCTCATTTTCTTTTTGTAACATTTTCAAAAAATTATTTTCATGAGTTTTGTGTTGAAGTGCAATTTCAAAAGCAAGGCTTTGTGCCTCAAGTTTGGCAAAAATCTTTTTCAAGTTGAACAATTTGTTTTGACAACTTTTCTTTGACTTCAACAACATCATTACAAAACTTCTCACTAGTTTTTGACTCTGTTGAAACCGTTCAATCTCTTCGTTGTTCTTAATTTCCACATAAGACTGCATGACAAGATTCTTAACATCATTAGCTATGTTTGCTTCCAAGAGTTGAACAATCTTATTTTGAAAAATTGCATTTTTCTTTGATATTCTATCAACTTTTCTTTCCATTGACTCAAAAATATCTAACATCTCCTTTACTCCGTCTGTAATCTCCAGTTGAATTATAGTTGAACATTCGTTTAATGAACATGAAATCGGAACTACCTCATGAGAAAAAAGTTGTTGTATCCCTTATCGATCTACATTTCTGTGTTTATCCATGTGAAAATCAAGATTAAAGGTTACTAACTTTTTAATTTCTTTGTCCATCCTTTGGAGGTACATCAGACTCATCTAAACTCAATTCAGAAGAATCATTAGAAGTAGAAGGATCTGAAAAATATTCTTGTGCAAGAGAAAGTTCCGTTTGAGGAACAAACATATCATAAAGACTGTTGATGTTTTCATAGTTAAATTGAAATTGTTTTTCTTTCATTTTGACTTGACTCTCTTCTGCATCATTAAGAATTTCCACAGTGTCATACACATCCGGTTTCACATAGTGTAGACCAAGAACTTTAGCATCCTACAATTTAGGATGACATACAATAGCTTGACCAAGAGGACAAGGATCCGTATAACCCAAACCTATTTTCCGTTTATTTTGCCAATACAAGCTTTGTTCATTTGTAAGCATACAAAGAGTTTGACTTGATTTGCCCATTTTACAAACTATGATCTCAAGAATGATGTTATTAACATATTTGTCCTCGTCTTATTTGAAAGCGTTAGTTGCATTTTTGATTTTCAACACTTGATCTTGTAACTCTTCTTTTTCTTGTTCAAGATTTTTAATTTATTTCTTTTCATTAAAATCCCAAACCCTTTCCTTATACGCTTCAATTTCTTTCTTTAACAAAACGTTTTCTTCTGTAAGCTTTTTATGATCCGTTTTTGTTTTCTCAAACATCTCTGAAGCATTATTTGTTTTCGTTAAGATTTTCTCAAACATCTGGTTATTAGAACTTTGTACCTCAGTTATGTTGTCTTTGTCATGAGAAGCTCCTGCAACATTGTTATCAATCTTTGAAGCATCCTTACTGATCATTCCCACATGTGTCTGCATTGTTCTTTCATTTACCCTGCTATCATCCACTCTTTTATACAAACCTCTTTCAGCAATGGCCTTCTTAATAGAATCCATTAGGCTGATTAAGATATTCTTAAACATTTAAACATCGTATAGAGTCTATTCGGTAAAGAAATGGTTTGTCGTTTGATCATCAGAATCCATAGAGATTTGCATAGTAATAAACTACTGAATCTGATTCTTCAACACCTTGAAGACAACCATGGCTATTTCTTCATTAAATTCTTCTGTATTAAGTTGTTTTCTAAGTTATCCATGTTGAAGAACAACCTTGGTGCAAAATATTCAACATCTTCACCAAATAATAATGAAAAAGCCCGGTGAAATCCACTCGAGAAAGAAGCATTTGTTAAGTATTCTTTGGAGAAATCCTCAAGGAGTGTATGAAGTAGTCGAAAATGTATCAGACACTTCTTTTTTGAAAGTTTCGCTCTTTGAGCATTCCCTGTAATGTTGCATGCTCCCTTCTGAGTCATTATTTCTAGTTTCAGAATCTCAAGTTCAATCATGTGTGTTTCTTTTTTCCTTCTTTCGTTGACATCTTTTTCTTTTATCCACAACATTTCTTCATGAGATACTCTTACATCAATTCCTTTTTTATACCTTTTAAGTAACGAATAATCACATCTCTGAAACCCTGAGTGTTCACCACATAGTTTTTTTCTTGTAGGAACTCTTGAAATGCTCTTTCTTCGTTTTTACAATCCGAAGTATCAGTTAAGAATTTATCAAACTGTTTCCTAAGGGCTGTCAAACATTTCTTGGAATTACACTCATGAACTGCTTCTGTGGCAAGTTGTAACTCGAGATAATCCATGACACGAACAAATCCTTCCCTAAAAGAGTTAAATTCCTTTCCAAAGAGTACCTGAAAAAATCTTATAATCCAAAAAGTTGACTCTGGATTTATGTTTTCAACGTTTCTCTTTAGTCTTTGAATATTTGTGTTGCATTCCTTTTTGATTTCTTTTAGTCTTTCTTGGAATTGTTACAATTCTTTCATGTCTTTTCTCAAAGATGAAGATATAATATCTTGAAATTCCATTTTTCTTCGATTTATCACAAAGATAAGCACAATGATATCTTAAAATGAACCACAAAAATATTCAACACAAACTCAAAAACCAAATCCAAAATATCAATCACTCTCGAAAAATCAACCCGCGATTAAATTGTGCACTTTCAACCAATTTATAGCTAAAAAGATATTAAATCCGGCTCATCCAAAACTCACACTTTATCACAAATTTTAACCCATCCATTTCTTTAATTATTTTCGGTAGATAAAAATGAGACCCAACACAACACATAAACAAAATTCGGCCCAATGTAGTGTATGTGTATTTTTCGGTAGAGGCCCAACTGAAATATTTCAAATAACAATTTGGTAGACATAAAATTAGTACCAGCCCAAACCCAATCAATCACAACCCTAAAGAAACTTAGGGCCCGTTTGGTTTGTAGATGGGTTTAGGATTAGATTTGGATTTGGATTTGGATTTGAATTTGGATTAGGATTTAGATGTGGTTTTGTATTTAATGTAAGAGAGAGAAAAAAATATTATTATAATTAATTTGATTTTTAATTGTATTTAAATATTATATCAAAATATTTAATTTAAATGAAATGTGAGAATAAAAATAGGTCCCACAACTTTTGAACAAAACCCACCCTTACAGCTTGAATTGTGAAATCTCATACTAGTGGGTTTTGAAAACCCAATTAATGTCAACCAAACACTTTAAATTATATCTAAACCCAATCCTAGCCCATAAAACCCTCAAAACAAACAAACCCTTATGTATATAACAACACTACTCACACACTTTTACTCAAACACTAAACCTAAAACAAATCGCCTCTCTTTGTTGTCTCACTAACACGACATAGATAAACTCAAAACTCAGTCTTTTATCCCTTTTAAAAAAAACTCAAATCTCACTAGATCTCATCTCACTTCTTTTAATTATTTGTTAAACCCAACTCAGTCACTTTTCATTTTGATATCAATACATAATCAACACACAAGTCTTCTCTCAATCTTATCACTTTCACAAATAAAGAAAGATCGAACCTTGTTCAAATGAAAACAAAAATAAACGTAAGAACCAAAGAACATAAGCACTTTTCAAATGAATCGGGTAGGTTTGTTTATGATTTTGTTTTTATTTGTTAGTACCGAAAGAAAAGAGAGTATGAAACGATTTCATTTTGTGCTTTCTTTGACCCGTTCGAAAATTAAAAACGAAGTGTAAACTTCAAAGAGGTCAATGAAAGGTTGGTTTATTTCGTGATGTGAAGTACTTCAAAGTTCTTTTAAATCTCAAAAGAGACACGAAATACAAAAACCATACCGAGATCTTGGTAATTTCATTTTCATTTCTTGTTTTTTCTTAGGCACCGAAACAAAAAATGTATGAAACGGTTTTGTTTTGTTCTTTATTGATTACTTTGAAAATGAAAAGAAGCTAAGTCTTCAATAAAAATCTATGATGAGTTTTGTTCATTTTCGTATGTTTAAGAGCTTTGAGATTCTTGAACGAAGACCAACAAACTGAGATTTTGTTTAATTTTCTGTTGATTGTGAGGATGTGGTTGTTATTAGATCTAGGTATGTGATGATTCTTGTTCCACAGATCTCTGATGATGAAACACTTGTGTGATTTGGATTTGTTAAAGGTCTCTGAACTTTTTAAAGTACACACAAAGTTAAATCTAAGATCAGTTGACTTGTTCTTGTTTGGTTTTGGATTAGTTCTAGCTTTCGTATGATTTGGTTTTTTGATTCACAGCTTTCGGTTTCGTAAGATAGCTTTCGTACGAAACTAATTTTCGTAAATCAAATCGGTTTCGTAAATACCAACAGATATAGATCTATGATGACTTTCTTTTGTGTTCTAGATCTATAAGATCTTGAAAATCATTGATAAACACAAAATGAAAAACTGAGATCTGTTTGTTTACTTTTGATGTTGTCTTTTAACTTTCGGTTTCGTAAGTGCACTTTCGTAAACAAGCTTTCGTATCCAATAACTTTTGGTTACTTACAAGATGGTTTTGTAAATCACTTTCGGTTTCGTAAACACCTTACGTATCAAGCTTACGTATCAACACAGGTAGGTTTCGTACATAGTTTATGCTTTTCTTAGATCTGACTTTCGTAAAATACTTACGTAAATCTGCTTTCGTACGAAACCTTTCTTCATTAAAAAAATACTTTCGTAAATCTTACAGATCTAGAAAAATAAGAAGCTTTCGTAAACTAACTTTTTACCAAACCGTGGTTTTGAAAAACGCGTTGACCATAAAACGCGTTCTTTGACTGTTGACCAAAAAGTCAAACTTTGACTTTCGTAAATTCAAATTTGCAAAAGCTGAAAAGCAGTTTCCGAAAGTCACTTTCGTATCCAGAAAATATGCAGATTTAAGCAGTTAAGCACTTATGATAAGCAGATTAATCAGATCTTTGACCAGAAAAAGCTGTTAAGACTGAAACTGACTGAATAGGTTGTTTTTGACCTTAAAAAGAAACCTGATGATTGACTTATTAGACTCAAAAAGCTGTTTGACTGTTAAGTACGTAAAAAATGAGTGAATAAGCTGAAATAATGTCTGAATAAGCTGAAATTACGAAAATAAGATGTTTTGAAAAAGCAGTTTGAATAAGACTTTAAACAGAACAGATAACCACACAAAACACTCAAATCAGCACTCGAAAAGTTGAAAAAACATGAAAATAAGCTCCCATAATAAGCTGTCTGAATAAGCAGACTGAATAAGGTCGTCGAATAATCTCACGTAAACACCACTAAATCGCCTTTGCAGCTCTGATACCACTTGTTAGGTCTTGATTTAGGATCTAATAAGCTATCTAGTGTGCGTTTAGGTGTTTGTGTGTATTTGTTATAGAGAGAGAAAGAGTAGAGAGAGAAAGTAGTTAGAGAAAAGAAGAAGAATAGGAAGAGTAGAGATAGAGAGAGTGAGGAGAGAAATAAGAGTTGGATTAGAAGCATCACCTCACAAGTGAGGTAGGGAGGAGTATTTATACCCATTTACAAATGTGAGCTACTAGCTCATGGCTTTCTCTTAGCCTTGTCTCGTGACTACATTTAGTCACGAGACCTTTACCTAACTATTACACACTTAATATTTCACTAACTATTACAAATTTTTTATCTCAATAAGATCGTCACTTTTCTATTCCTAACAATCTCCCCATAAGGGACGATCATTGAGATCTCTCTTTGATTATATTAATGATCAACACTTTCTATTCCTAATAGTTTCTATCGAAATTTGTGTGTTAGGAGCATTTATCATTTTTGATAGATATATTGATTTGTAATAGATTAGTACTTCCTATTCGGTTCTATCGGATTTGAAGTTATTATAGGAGTCTAAATTTTGATATTCCTAAAGGATTATCATCTCCGGTTCTATCAGATTTGATAAGAAAAGGCATTTCTCACATTTTGGTTTTATCGAAATTGTAGTGAAAAAGGACGAACACTTTTTAACAAATTCTGTTTGAAGTCAAAATTGTGCATTTTTTTTATCGAAATTATGACACTTTGTTGATTTCAAAAGTGGCAAAAATCTTACAATTCGGTTTTATCGAAATTGTGAAAGATCACTTTTCAGAACAATCTTAAAAACGAGCTTATTTCTTCAAATTTGATATCATTACTGTTTTATCGGAATTGATATTTCAAATTTTGTTGAAATTATTTCAAAAAAGTAAATATCGAAATTTAGGAGGCTATCTAAATTTGATAGAAACGTAGATTGATATATCGAAATTTAGAAGTAAGTGTTAATCGAGAATTTTTTATAAGTGTTGTCCGAGAAAATTTGACAAGTGTTGTCCGAGATAACATTTGACCAAGATCTGAAATTTATCCAATTGTGATTCTTCGATAGACTTCTCATCAAAATTGTCTCAGGAATTGATTGTTCATCGAAATTTGACATTATAAACATTTTTATCAAAATTTTAAATTTAGATATCATCCGAATTTTGAAAAGTGTGAAATTTCAATACGTGTTGTTGGAATTTTGAATCTTTAAAATAGATTTTGACAGCAAGCCAAGGCATTCTTACACACACCATTCTTATTAACCGTAGTTCATTCATTTTAAAGTCACAAGTAGAACTCTTTTTCGTCTACAAAGATCCGTTTATTGAGTCACAAAACATGTCAACTTCAAATACACGTCAACAATCACTTGCTGATGCTGGATTTGAGACTCGTCCCCAATGCTAGAAAGGGGAAGTTACATACCATGGGCAAGTTGATTCAGATGATATCTTAACCGAAAGAGGGAGACACGAAAGTTCCTTAACAATTCGATTGATAATGGTCCATATGTGTTTAAGGAGATTCAACCAAATGAAAACGAAAACCCAAGATCTAAAACTGAAGACAATCTTACGAGCGATGCTTTGAAACAATATGAGGCTAATATCAAAGTGATGAACTTAATTCTTATCTCCGTACTAAATGATATCTACAATTTGGCTGATACATGTCAAATAGCACGAGAAATGTGGCTTAGGGTCGAACGCCTAATGCGGGGAACTATGTTGAATAATATTGATAGGGAAACGCAATTTAATAATGATTTTGATCAGTTCATTGTTGAACCTGAAGAATCACTTGTGTCAGTGTATAATCGATTTACACAGCTGATGAATGATTTGGAATGAAACAAAATTATTTTCCCAAAGTCACCATTAATACCAAATTCCTGAATAGCCTTAAACCCAAATGGCTTAAATACGTCACAAGTGTTCGTTTGGCAAGAAATTTAACAAAAAGATCCATATGATAATTTGTTTAATTTCCTCCAACAATATGAGAAGATTGTCATTACTTCTAGAGCGAAGTTGGAAAAGACTCATGGACCTCTTGCATTAGTGGCACACTCAAGTTCATCTCGATCTTCATCGGCTTACTATGTTACACACCCTCCATCTGTGATAGATTATGATGATGAGTATCAAGGGGAAACATTTTAGAATGATCCAAAAGATTCTCTTACTTCTGCAATGATGCTACTTGCTCGTGCAATCACTCACCGTTATTCTACTCCAACAAACAACCGACTTCGTTCATCTTCAAACACAAGAAATCAAGCAGTTGTGCAAGCTGACAAAGTCAATATTCAAAGCAGAAATGTTAGAAATGATGGTATAATTGCAAGACGATCGTACAATGTTCAAGAAGAAACTGTTGAGGGTAGCAATGTTAAGAAAAAACTGAGAATGTACAAAGAAATCTTTGAACTTCTTCCTTTAGAAATGTTACAAATGTTTAGTGTTATAAATGCAACGAGAAAGGTCACTATGCTTGTAACTGTCCAAGCCAAGAGTTAGGGATTCTAAGTACTTCATGGAACAAATGTTGCAGGCAAAGAAGGATGAAGCATGAGTCATTCTCTCTAACGAACAAAATGATTTTCTTCTTGCTGATGTTGTTTAAATGAAAGAGCTTAAAGAAATAAGCGCAAACATAAGCATGATGGCCAGAATTCAACCAGTAAATATTGATTTTGATGAAGGCTCAAGCTATGATTATGCATTCATAAATGAGGTACAAACACAAGCTACATGAATTCATTATTCACAGATGATGATCATGAACAAACGTATCTTAAACAACCTAAAATCATTAACTCTACAATTGGTGATGATCAATTTAATAGCAATATTATATTTGATGATCCAAATGTAAAAGTTAATAATGGCAGTGTGGATCACGATAAAAATGTTCATGATTCATATGAACTGGAACAATTAGCCAGAAATGCGTATAAAGAAGCTGAGAAGCAACAAGTAATTGCTAACAAAGTTAAACAACAAAATGTTATGTTAACTAAACATCTTGAGCAATATAAGGAAAGGGTTCGGGTTTTTGAAACAAACAAAATTCATTTGAGACAGAGATAAAATTAGAGCGCTAGAACAAGAAAGAGATGCGTTGCATTTAAAAGTTTCAGAACCAAAGAAACAGGTTTAGAATTGCAAAATGCACAAAGTGTTTTTTAACGCAAGATGAATGTTGATGAAGATACGTATCTCGATGATATTTGTTTATGCTTAGACCAAAACCTTTATCGTTTTATGATCCAAAATTAAAACATGGTTTGGGATATGAAAATCCTTATACGCTCAAGAAAGTAATTGCTCATAATCCAAAGTTATATGATGCTTCTTGTCTCAATAATTCAAAAGTGCATGTGAATGTTTGTGATACTGAGGAAATACTTAAAGATGCAATTAAGAGTCAAATCAAATTGGAAAATAATTTAAAAGATCCAACTGCTATTGAGAAAAAGCAAAATTTTCATACAATTGATTATAAAAAGTTAAATGCTCTTTACGAAACGTTTGTTCCTTAAAAAGAACTAAAAAAATATTTTCCATCTGTTTCTATGACTTCTGGAACTTCTTCAAATGCAAGTACATCGAGTCCTCCTCCTGCAACAATGCCAAAATCAAGTAAAATAATAAAACATTTTTATAGAATGGGACGTTATTTTGAAAAGTTGTTCACTTTGTTGAAAAATACCTCTACTCCAAAAAGTACTTTCTTTACAAGCAAAGAGGACATACTTTTAAATGATTTTTGTTACAAAGAGGTGAACCCGATTCTTAATGACTTGCATTCATACTTCAAGATTGTTCAATAATGGTTCCCAGAAGAAATAAAAATAATGATGAATGTTTTTGAGTCAATGGAAAATGATCTTGATGCAACTAGGAAACAAAATGAGATTTTAAATGATCAACTCTTGGAAGCAACACTCAAGCATGATATTGAAAAATGTGTGTTGATGTGTAATGATTATATGAATGATAATTTGCTTGATGAAATTGAAAAAGTTAAGAGGGAAACCATAGATGTCCAAGAGAATTTACTCAAATAATAAAGATTCTTGAAAATAATTTTTAGAGATGTCAAAAACAATGCATTGATTTGAGTTGCAATTGCAACATCAAAAATAGAAAACAATGTGTGAAAATTAATTGAAAAATCTTTGTGAAAACTCTTGGATATCAAAACTAGAGAAGCTTGAGAATGAGAACGTGTCTTTAGAATTTCAAGTACAATAATTGATTAAAGAACGTGAAAATGTCAAATTGGAATACCAAAAGCTTTTTGATTCAATCAAAATGACATGTACTCAGACTCAAGGGGAGATTGATGAATTTATTAAGCATGTTAATCAAAAGACCTATGCATATGCGGATGTTTGTGAACATAATCAAGATCTTTTGATAACAATCTCTGAATTGAAAGTGAAGTTAAAAAATGTTGAAAAAGGTAAGTCTATAAATACTAAGTTTGACAAACCTTCAGTTTCTGGAAAACTTCTTTGTGTTACACCAATTAATAAAAAAGTCTTTTAAAAGAAAAGGTTTGTTTCAAAAACTAAAGAGAAACATGTTTTGCCAAAAATAATCACTTTACAGACTTCACCTACCAAAAAGAAACAAAATGTTCAGAACAATAATGTCATAGCACCAGGGATGTACAAGGTTAAAAATGCACATAATTAAGAAACTAAGAGTGTTTTGACTTCCACAGGACTGAAAGATGCTACTAGTGTTATAAGACCAATGAGTAGAGGCTCATCATCTATGAATAGTGTCTTGTCAAACACTAGTCATTCAGCTGATGCAGAAGTTCCTATTATGACAAATAAAAAGACAAATGTTGCGTCTAAGAAGAATGTTGTTCAAAACAAAAGGATTGTAACAAATGTTGATGTTAAAAACGCTTCTAAAGCGAAGGATGTATTTTGTGTTTCTTGTAATAAAAATATGCTTACCCGTGTCAGGATAAATGTCTTGCAAAATATAAGTTGAATATGCATTCAAATGTTAGAAGAGCCTTATTTACCACTCCTAAAACTGCAAAACCTAAGTCTTTAGATACTACTCCCGTAAGTGCAAAAACTAGGTTTGCCATAGTATCTTGATGCGTATTTTATTTTAAAATATATTTTATTTAAGTTTTAAATTTATAAAACTCGATTCACCTGAAAAATGCACTAACGGGCAGGAACCCGATCGTGGGTAGTGTAGAGATGGTAAATCTGAGGTCGTCCTAAGAGCTAAGTGTCAATTAGCTTTAATTTGAAGTGTCACATTTTTAAAGTGTTTTGAGATTGATTTTGAAAATAACAGGAAAGTAAATATGCGGAAATTAAAAGAGATAGAAGTAATCAGGGAGAAAGGCGTACTAGCCTAGACATTTCATTACTATTGTTATAACTATGTTTTCCTGTGAAATATTACACCATGGTTTCATTAGTAGTTTCTAAAGTCGACAGACCTGAATAGATATCTTTAGTCTGCCCTATAATTCATGTGATCTCGAATCCCCTAAAAGTCATGAAGGTAGGGCAACCAGGTCATAGTGATTAATCCCAACTATCCCAAGAACTAGTCTAATAACCTATGCGGATTATTAACCCTCTCTGAAAGAGTTTCTGTGCTTTTTAAGTATATTAGGTGATAGAGGTGGTAACAGGGTTAGTTCCTACACTGGGGTTAGGATGATCACCCAACCCTAGTACCCTACTAATCCCACGTTCAAGTGGTAATATAATAACAGGATTAACATGATCTAAACCACCCGTAATACTACCAAAACCTAGGGTTACACGATAGTAAATGGATATCCAATGAAACCATAATCTAACACAAAACAAACATTATAGCGATGGTAAATTCATAACTAGGCCAGCACTTGAAGTGCTTAGCCGCTCATAGCAACAACGAAGCATGAATTAATAAAGGTAATCATGGATGAAAAACTCATAATTCTTACCGAAGTTGTTTATGCACGATTAAATACAAAAGTAAGTTAAGCGTGATCTCCCTTGGACTTCTGGTGGAATTCTTCGAGCTATAGAGGCCTTGATCACCCCTTAGATCTGTAGTAGAATGGTTGATCTCAAAGTGGCTGAATGAGGCCTCTATTTATAGATTTCAAATATGTTACGGCGTAACCTTTTAGGGGTTTAGGCCGTAAATTGCTAACGTGCACTTTCCATATTGCAGGCTTAAAGGATGTTACGGTGTAATCAAGTGTCCATGTTACATCGTAATGCTAACTAGGATGACTCGACCTTCCATAATAATAATGTCATGGCATAAACCTTGTGTGTGGTTACTCTGTAATCTTGCTGGGTGACGTGTCTTTCCTTGAATATGTTACGGCGTAACACTATCATAGGGGTTACACCGTAAAGTATCATAAGAATTCGTGTTTTCTTCATTTTTACATCCTTTTCTCGTGTTTCTTGTCACATACTTACATTTTACCTAAAAACAACAAAATAACTGTAAAAGTATCGAATTCAAGTATTTATTAGACAATTGCAAGTATTTTTAGGGTAAAATTGACACTAAAAAGTATCAAATATTTGACATTATCAAATATCTCCCCACTTAACTTCTGGTTGCTCTCAAGTAGACCTGTTTAGAATAGTTTATATAAAGATTTCTCTGATTTAACTCAAAGAAATGAATCTATAATAGACTTATGCTAGAAACATCAAAGCCGAACACCTCACGAAAAGGGGATCAAAAATCACTCAACTCTCAGCTAGTCTAAGTGTTCATTTTTGGGGTGATCGCTCATCTACATAGTCATAGCATGTATTCTATCATAAGATTAAAGAGTAAACAAATCTGCACCAGTTAGAGTTAGGGTCTAAACAATTCTTAAAAGCAACATGGGTAACATAACACATGTTTATTGGGTGATATAGGGGTTAGGATAGACATGGGATACACATTTAATCGGTGTTAAGATAAAAACACAAAACAAATAGTCATATATACTCTAAGGTATCCATAATCCATCCATAGTCCAAGTCTTCGAGTGCGAAAATCTGATCATATCATCATAATGGGTTAGCTAATAATGAGATCTAGCAGAGTGTGCTAACCCATTCTTCACTAGGTGGCTTATAGTTGCACCACCTTGTTAGGAATAGAAAAGTGACGATTTTATTGAGATAAAAGTCTTGTAATAGTTAGTGAAATATTAAGTGTGTAATAGTTAGGTAAAGGTCTCGTGACTAAATGTAGTCACGAGACAAGGCTAAGAGAAAGCCATGAGCTAGTAGTTCACATTTGTAAATGGGTATAAATACTCCTCCTTGCCTCACTTGTGAGGTGATGCTTCTAATCTAACTCTTATTTCTCTCCTTACTATCTCTCTCTCTCTCTTTACTCTTCCTCTTCTTCTTCTTCTTCTCTCTAACTACTTTCTCTCTCTACTCTTTCTCTCTCTATAACAAACCCACACAAACACCTAAACACACACTAGATAGCTTATTCGATCCTAAATCAAGACCTAACATAGCTTTATACATTAGATGGCTTATAGTTGCACCATCTTTTTACTTAGTTGGTTTTATAACATGTAACCAACATCAAGAGTTAGATCACTAGGTGGCTTATAGTTGCACCACCTTTTCTTTTTTCATTTTTATAATACTCATGTATATTACATATCGCATATCCCCCCACTTGAGATAAATAGTATCGAAAGTGATAATATCGGGGGTCTTCCATGATCATAATAATATGTCTTCAAAGAAAGTGCCAATCTTCGAACTATTTTCCTTAACCATAGACTTAGGTAGCCAAAAATTTCAACACAAGGATAAATATAGACTACGGGTTTGGCTAAGGTGAAATGGTGTAACGAAACATTGGTGAAAACATAGATTGGCTTAACAAAGGTTATCTAGGGGTATCTTGCACTAATGATGAGTGCAACAAAGGTTTTTTTTTAACACAGGAGGTCGACAAGTCAGTGTAACAAGTCGATAAACACACACATAATGGCTATTTGGGTGAATTCCTAAATGTTGCCTTCTCGAACCATCTATTCTTGCTAATCAGTTAGGTCTCAAAATGATGTACATGTCACGTTCTAAAGTCTACAATACTATCGGCACACTCAATATTTTGGTGGATTTTTGTATAATGAGATGAAAACAGAACATCAGGCTTAAACCTCACCAAGTAATAATAAAGGGTAATGTGCATTCGGTAAAGATTAATTCTAGTTTAGTAAAAAACATGTCAAAATTTTTAAAATCGGCACCATTTTTAAAGAAAACTAGAAAATCAAAGGCAAGAATAGGCCAAGTGATAATTCTACTCCCATCCCCCCACTTGTTTTATACAATGTCCCTATTGTACATTAAGGAAATGAAATAAACAGTAAGAGTAGAATTTGAACAAGAAACTCCCTTGAGCTTTGCTTCTGATTATAATAAGCCGACGAAGAAATTTAGAAAATCTCCATCTTAAGCAAGCTCATTTTCCCCTATGATCACTAAAACAAACTAATAGCATAAAATCGCTCAAAGAGAAATATACAAGAAGTACAAACCTAACTCACTTTCATAGGAATCACAGTTGCATTTAGCATATGCAACAAGCCTTTTAAACCACTTGGTGGCACAAGTGGACGAGTGAAGTCTCGTGAGGGTTTCCAGAAAACATACCCACAAAGTTCATTTAGATATACAAGGTTTAGCAATGCGTTAAAACTTTATTTTAAGGTTTTGCAGAAAGAGGTTACGGCGTAACTCCGGTGGTTACGCCGTAATCATGTGGTATTCATAAATTTTAGTTTATAAGTTTACATCGTAACCATAATAAGGGTTACGGCGTAACTTTTAATGTCACGCCGTAACTGCTGCTAAATCGGCAAATCTACCACACAATTACGGTTCGAGTCGGTCTCGAAAGTTGCCTCCTAACTGCTGGAACCTGCAAAACAAAGTAAAACATGCAAACCAACTAATATGCGGAAAGTGAAATTTATTGATAAAAGACGGGTTGTCTCCTGACAGGCACTTTTGTTTATTAACGAGTCTTTAAGTTAGACTCATGCCCACTTTACGTTTTGTCGTGGGTATCTTTTCCTTGGTTTACTTCTTGTCGGGTCATTTTTTTGAATCGTGATCCGTTCTCTCGTCCCAGAGAAAAGGTGTCTTTTATTTCGTCGGTAACACAAATGAAGCTATTCTTATTATCAAACGAATATCTGATTATTTCAAAAGTTTCCATGTGAACCATAGGTGGGTCATATTTCTTATCTCTATTTTCCTGTTTTTTGTCCTCTTCTAACCAATAATCGTACCACCATTCTTTGGCCTTACCTTGGATATTCTTACAGTTTTCCCATATCATATCAAGAATATGGCCATTCTTTCCAATTCCTAATTCATATTCATCAGCTAGTTGCTCGATTTCAAGATCAAACACCCACTTATAATCATCAAAGCTTCTTTCCATTGGGTCTTTGTCAGGGTCCAATGCCTCTTCGAAACAATCGATGACCTAAGATTTCAACAAGGCTTTCTTTACAGATTCGTTCATATTTGTGTGTCATACTTTAACTAGCATCCATTCTCTAAAGGTGTAGTCCCTAGGCCTAGGTTTGTTATCATGCGAATTTATTTTATACCATTCCGCATAACTTTGTCCCCAAATTAAGTCATTCATCTGACACCCTCCATATCTGACTAATAAGTATTTGGGAAATGATAGTCCTACCCCTTTCATATTTTTTCTTTCACTATCATGGTTATAGTACCAAATTCTTAAATTCTTGGCCCTAGTTATTCCGTAGATTTTGACCCCTCTGTCGTAAATACTCTTGTCAGGGTCACAGGTGGGCTACATACTCACCTTTCCATGGTAAGTTTGCATGATAGGTTTACAAAAATGTTTGACAGAAATGTATTCGTCAACCCTTAATTTCTTTTTAACCTGTTGTTCTTGCCTATCCTGCAGATTGTCTATTTTTAATAATTTTAAAGATGGTTTTCCTGGGGGGGGGGGGGGCAACTAGGTTCATTATTACTGATTAAATTCATCATAAGGATTTTTTCCGTAGGGATCATAAAGTTAGGGTCTTTTTTCTCTATGTCAAACATAATCCTATCGTTACCTACCCTAAGTGAAATTTCCTTGTTAAAAACATAGATTTTGGCATGATATGTAGCTAGAAAGGGTCTGCCAAAGATAATAGTTTCATTAGGGGCACTCATGATTATCAGAAAATCAGAAGGGAATAAAAATTTATCAATTCTTACTAGAATGCTTTCAACCACCCCTAATGGTCCTTTTTTCGTCATATCAGCCACTTTTATAAACATATTGGTTTTTTTAAGGTTGGTCAGCTTTAGGAATTCAAATATACCCTTAGGCATGACATTTACACTTGTCTCTAAATCGGCCATAATATAAAAGTTAAAATTACCAATAGTGCAAGGAAGTGTAAAATTCCCTGGATTTTGATTCTTAGGCGATAATTTACACTGTAGAACCTTTGTCTTCCTTTCCTCATTATTTTGAGTTACCTAAGAGTCAGAATCAGACAGAAAAGACACTTCGTGAAGATTGTTAAGCTTACTTGAAGAGGTAGGTATATTTAGCGTCTTATGATCAGCATTAACCACCTTGCATTGCCCGGTAGATGAGCTTAGAGCTCCATTGGTTGTCCTAGACTGAAGTTCCTTGGTTAATTGCTTGATTTGGGTTTCTAGATTTTTAAGAGAGGCACTCTGGTTCCTAGTGTTAATCTTCGCATTTTCTTAGAGTTTCTTAATCCATTCATCCATTTGGGCACTTCTTCGTGCTGATTCTTCTTAATGTTTATTCATAAGCTCTTCTAAGCTTGGTCTCTTTTCCTCGATAAGGTGGTCGATTATCAATACGAGTGTAGTATCCCAGTGGACCCACAGGAAACTTGGCTCCATTACTTTCGTTGAAAGGAGCAAAGCGCCCGAATTCTCCATACTTGACCTCTTCCAACTGTTTGACTTCCTCGTTGAGAGGACATTCTTTGTCATGGTGAGGTCCTTCGCAGATTTGACATCCAACTTGGATCGCATGAACATTTTCTTTCAGCTTCTTCATATCGCGTCCCAAGTTATCTAGTTTACTTACAATTGCAACAAGTCCATCAGTATTATTGCTGTTGCTAATGTTTCTGCTTGATGTAACATCGTGCCACTTTTAAGAGTGGTTAGCCATAGTTTGTATTGACGTCAGAGCTTGAGTTGGTGTCATCCCGGGAATTGGTCTATGCGAATCAAGCAATTAACGATTTATAGTGTTCAAACCTTTATAAAAGATGTTTACCTTTTGATGGCTGTTAATGTCGTGGGTTGGGCACTTATATAGAAAATCATTATACCGTTCCCAAGCTTTGTATAACGATTCATCGCTTTCCTGCTTAAAGTTGTGGATGTCTTTAAGTCGTTTAGCGGTTTTGGATGGTGGACAATACCTTTGGATAAAGGCTTTTATAAGGAGGTCCCAAGTGTTGATAGCTCCTAGAGTGAGTCTATCCACCCATCTTTTAGCGGATCCAGTAAGAGTGAACGAGAACACACGTAGTTGTACTGCATCTTATGATACTCCGAGAATATTGAACAAACTTATAATGTTGAGGACTCGATCAACATGATCATGGGCGTCCTCATTTTTATTCCCGGAGAAGGTGTCTTCCCTCAATTCTCGCATGAATTGACTCTTGATCTCAAAGTTAACATTGCCTCCGATTTCTGGTTTAACTACGCCTGGTGCCTGGTTTTCTCATGACAATGTTATGTATTATTCCATGGTGAGAGTATTGATGTCTACTCCCGCCACAGTTCCTGCAAAATTTAGAAGTTAGAGAGAGAAATAGAAATAATTACAAGAAATCAAATTAATACTAATTTTTAGCTCCCCGGCAGCGGAGCCAAAAACTTGATGCATATTTTATTTTAAAATATATTTATTCAAGTTTTAAATTTATAAAACTCAATTCACATGACAAACGTACTAACAGGCAGAGAACCCGATCGTGAGTAGTGTAGAGATGGTAAATCCGAGGTCGTTCCAAGAGCTAAGTGTCAATTAGTTTTAATTTGAAGTGTCACATTTTTAAAGTGTTTTGAGATTTATTTTGAAAATAACAAGAAAGTAAATATGCGGAAATTAAAAGAGATAAAAGTAATCAGGGAGAAAGGCGTGCTAGTCTAGCCATTTCATTACTATCGTTATAACTACGTTTTCCTGTGCAATGTTACATCATGGTTTCATTGGTTGTTGCTAAAGTCGAAAGGACTAAATAGATATATTTAGTCTGCCCTATAATTCTTGCGATCCCGAATCCCCCGAAGGTCACGAAGGTAGGGAAACCAGGTCATAGTGATTAATCCCAACTATCCCAAGAACTAGTCTAATAACCTATACAAATTATTAACCCTCTTTGAAAGAGTTCCTGTACGTTTTAAGTATATTACGTGATAGAGGCGGTAACCTGGTTAGTTCCTACACTAGGGTTAGGATGATCAACCTTTACTAGTACTTTGCTAATCCCATGTTCAAGTGGTAATCTAATAACAGGATTAACATGATCTAAACCACCCGCAATACTACCAAAACCCAGGGTTACACGATAGTCAAATGATATCCAACGAAACCATAATCTAACAGGAAACAAACATTATAACAATAGTAGATTCATGACTAGGCTAGCTTTTGAAGTGCTTAGCCGCTCATAGAACAACAAAGCAAGAATTAATAAAGGCAATCATGGATGGAAAACTCATAATTCTTACAGAAGTTGTTTATGAATGATTAAATAACAAAATAAGTTTAATGTGTGATCTCCCTTGGACTTCTGGTGGAATTCTTTGAGCTATGGAGGCCTTGATCACCCCTTAGATATGTGGTAGAATGGTTGATCTCAAAGTGGCTGAATGAGGCCTCTATGTATAGATTTCGATTATGTTACGATGTAACCTTTTAGGGGTTTACGTCGTAAATTGCTAACGTGCACTTTCCATATTGCAGTCTTAAAGGTTGTTACGGCGTAATCAAGTGTCCATGTTACGCTGTAATGCTGACTAAGATGACTCAGCCTTCATAATAATAAATGTTACGGCATAAAAAACTTGTGTGTTATTAAGCCAAATCTTGTTGGATGACGTGTCTTGCGCTTGAATATGTTATGGCGAAACACTATCGTAGAGTTTTACGTCGTAAAGTCTCGTAGAAATCCGGTTTTTTCTTCATTTTACGTCCTTTTCCGGTGTTTCTTGTCACATACTTTTGCATTTAATCACTGAAAATAACAAAATACCTTTTTAAAAAAAAAAAAAAAAAAAAAAAAAGTGTAAAAAAAAAAAAAAATATAAAAAAAAAAAGTATCGAATTCAAGCATTTATAAGACAATTGCAAGTATTTTCAGGGAAAATTGACACTAAAATGTATCAAGTATTTGATGTTATCATTTCTCCCTTAAGTGCAAAAATTAAGGAATCGTCTACGTTTAGATCAACTTCACTATTCATGCAAGAAATTTCACTTAGCAAATACATGAGAAATAAGATCAAAACCAGTCGGAAGTGGCAAAAATGGTACGAAACACAACCAAATGTTGGTTGGACCCGAAAGCAATTAAATGTTAATGAAAAACCAAGTGTTGTTAGAAATAGAAACTATACAATATCTTCTTCTAGCACATCGGTTACCATTAAAAAAATAGGTTGCAAAACTGTGCACTCTTCCATATATGGTTTTCTCATGTAATGCAGGTGGTCCAAATAGTTCTTTGGATTGTTGATAGTGGATGTTCAAAGAACATGACTAGCGATCTTTCACTGCTGAAATTTTTTGATGAAAAGTTCATGGGTACAGTCCGCTTTGAAAACGACCACTTTGTAGCAATCACAGACTATGGCGATTATGTACATGGTAATATCACTATTTGTCATGTATATTGTGTTGTAGGTCTTGGACATAACCTCTTTAGTGTAGGTTAATTCTGCAACGGTGATATAGAAGTTGCTTTTTGATCAAACACATGTTATGTTCGAAATCTGGAAGGAGATGATCTTTTAACAGGTGCTTGAGAATCAAACTTATATACAATCTCCATCTTAGATACGACAACTTCTTCTCCCGTTTGTTTGATGTCCAAAGTTACTTCAACAAAATCATGGTTATGGCACCGACGGTTGTTGCACCTGAACTTTGGTACCATCAATCATCTCTCCAAACAAGATTTGGTTAATGGTCTTCCGATGTTTAAATATAATAATGGATCATCTATGTTCTGCATGTGAGCGGGGAAAGAGCCAGAAAGCTACTCATCCACCTAAATTGGTTCCAAGTACTCATTCCAAGCTGGAATTGATCCATATGGATCTATGCGGGCCAATAAGGGTTGAGAGTATCAATGGCAAGAAGTATATTTTGGTGATTGTTGATGATTATTCTCGCTATACGTGGGTATATTTTATTCAAACAAAAGATGAGACTCCTAAAATGATCAAGAAGTTCATTGCACAAGTTCAATTGAATTTCAACGTCAAAATTCAAAAAAGTTTGAACTGACAATGGAACTGAGTTCAAAAATGCAACTCTTCAGGCTCATTATGAAAAGTTAGGCATCATGCAACAATTCACAATTACAAGAATGCCTCAGCAAAAAGGTGTGATCGAAAGACGCAATCGTAATCTAGTGGAGGCGGCTCGTACAATGCTTATCTTTTCCAAATAACAAAAGTTTCTTTGGGCCGAATCCATTTCAACCGCTTGCTTTACTCAAAATTATTCACTAATTCATACAAGGTACAACAAAACTCGGTATAAACTTCTTCGTGAAAGAAAACTAAATGTGGAGTACTTTCATGTATTTGGATCTCTTTGTTATCTAATAAATGATAGAGAAGACCTTGAAAAATGAAACCTAAAGCAGACATAGGAATCTTTACTGGCTATTCGGAGTCATCTAGAAGGTTTTAGATTTATAATCACAAAACAAGAAAGATTATGGAAACCATCCACGTTAAGTTTGATGAACTAATGGCTATGGCTTCTGTAGATGTATCAAATCACTTAACAATAAACAAGATAGAAAGTTTAGAGAGAGAAAGGAGGGTTGTAACACTTAGTGAGAGAAAGAAAGGAAAAATGTATTATGTGAATAACCAAATGGACAATCAACCCTCTCTAAGGCATGGAGAAGGGTATATATACCTCACTATGGCCGGTCAACATAAGGATGACTTATGTTGACCCGGTTAGCTTGGTAAGTTCCCAAATATTACGCTACGAGCTATACTATTACACTTTTGGAAGTGACCGAGTCTTTTCTCGATTCTTAAAAATCTCCCCCTAAGGGAGGTTACTCCAATTTACAAAAACTTAAGCTATACATTCTATGAATGTCTTCAATCTTTAGCTCGTAGTCTTGTTATCCTGTTCTTTATCTTGTGAATCTTGATATAGGCAATCTTTAGACTTTTAGGCTTTAGCTTGTATCTTTTTCTCGACTTGTTCGTGATCTTTTGAGCTTCTTGAGATCATCAACCAAGCATAATCTCTTTTTGCCATCTTGTAATTTTTGCCTTCTTGTGATCTTGTGACTTCTGGACCGACATGCTCATATTGTTCTTGATGTTGAAAGCGAGTGCAACCATCTTTCTTGATATTCTTTAACTTTAACATTTTGTCACATTATGGAGGACGTGCGGTATCAACTTAATACTTCGTCACTTCAAGAAAGACGTATGGTATCAGAGTAGAGGAAGTCTTCAAACATGTACTTGAGCTTTCATGATGTTATCACTTTATGTCGGTCAAGTATGAGCATGTGGTATTGACTTCGACTTGTCATTGGGTAACTGCTACCACCGTCAGGAAATCTGCATGAATGGGTTAGTGATAAACAACATATATAGACGAAAGTGGCTTTGTCACTTCGTCAAATACGGTTGTAACAACCACGGTTCCCTGTTAATTAGTATAAATACTGCATGTGATCAAGTAGAATTCCGAAGAATCTCGTTGATAGGGTTTTGCAACTGTACTAGCCGTTCTTATTACCAGAGCGTCTCAAAGCAGACAACACGGTAAGAGTTGAACCGGTACGTTGCTATTCTTCCCGCTTAAGCGTCAATTCGTGTTCAGCTTTCTATGTCTAGATACCCTTGTGAGGTTCCCATGGCACAAGATTAAAATGTGATTTGAAAATCAGTCGGTGTGTTAAGTATGCACGGTTTTTATAACCACCACCAGTTTAACTTTTTAAATTCATCCGTCCAATTCTATAAGCTGGACGAATCATATCCAGTCTAATCAGACAAGTTGATGCTTGTAGAGGATCTCACAAGTTACCTACCAAGAGCTTGTTTGATGTTGGCTCAAGCAGGATTTCCATCTTCACTGTGAATACTTAAGCATCACTCGGATGTTCTGGCAAAATCACAAGGATAATGCGTAGGACTGTTGATGTATTTCTTGTTTTCACATTGTGTGAATTAGCAAGCATAATTTTGGATAAGTGTCCTAATGAGATTTATGGATGATCTCTTTTTGGCTCTAGACTCGATAGTGCACTTTTGTTTTTAGTAATCGGAGGCTGGAGCAGACTGCCACCTTTTCAATACCAACTAACTCGGAGTGAGAAAGTCGATAGAAATGTGTTTAATCTCCATGAGAAATGAAACAAGAGTCTTTTGAGAGACCTTGAGTGGCTAGGGAGGGTTGTGCATTACGTCATTGGGTCCATGACGACTGTCTTCAATACCAGACAACAGCTTAGTGTTTCTGACAGTTTATGTATTGACCCGGTTTCTGCCTAAGTGTAAGGAGGGCTTCTTTCTTTTCACCCTTTATCTTAACTTTTCTTTTTAATTCTTCAACCCCTTTAGTGCTTACCGAGACTTCATGACTAGTACCTTGTTAGGTTTGTTCCAGTACTAGCTCCATTTCAGTCGGCACTATTCCCTTATTCTCACTTTTACTCCTTTTTTATATCATACCTATAGACTTCTACACTAACTAGTGGAATGTCCGTGAGTAGATCCCTCCAGTTCTGGCTGGATCGTGGGAACGAATACCTAATCCTAACTACCTTATAACTTCAAGTAATTACAAACATTGCCGGTCTTTTGGTATTATTCTCAGCCTTAAAACCATTTGAAATTGCTCCCCCTCAACATGTGCATCGATATTCGAAAATGTTTAGCACATGAAGGGTGAAACTTGCACTTGAGTTCTTAAAATCACATCTTTAGCCATTTATTTTAATCACATTTTATCCCCTTATCAAAAATGTCAAATCTCTTGATATTTTGGATATCAATTGATTCAAATATTAATAGTTTTAGGGAAAAAATGTCTATATATTAACAAGCCTTATTAGGAACATTATTAAACGCTCCCCCTCAAACACTATTTACATTGCCTACTATTATAAGTTTAAACTACATATTCACAATATTCACAAGATAAGATTTTGAGATTGGACCTGACGATTAAACGGTACGCGTCATAAGTTTGTAGTCCATATCGAGTTCCCTTGCACCAACTAATCTCTCTAGATTTTTGATGATTTCCCTTTCTCTCAACTGCTTATCGATCAACTCAATCATAAGACCCAATCTCTTTCGGTCAACAGTGTAACACCCCTATTTTTACATATCACATCGGAAGCTAATCTGGGTATTTACTTCATGGAAACATTTCAATCATAATCCCTAGAAAAAGACCCAAGGAGACGTTTGTACAAAAGATACGTTATCATTCATTTCAAATCAGAGTTTTACAAAGGCAGGTCCCAAAATCTAAAACATCATGTTTGAATGATAACAGTTCAGCCATCTTCGAGTCCATGCCACTCCGTGCCGCAACTTGCTCAATTACCTGAGATAAACATGCTAAAAAGTCAACACAATGGTTGAGTGAAATTCATAGGTTTGATATAAACAGTTTGAATACAAGTAATAGTTGATAATTTTTAAACATATGTATTATTGAAAATAATTTTGTTATGATCTTGGGTCATGTTATTATATACCCGTTATTAGTAATAATCGCAATGAATCATAGTAACAATGTATTATCCCGTTATTGCCTTGTTTGGTCTGATTGGTCTTGTTCTCATGTCATCAACACATTATCATCCAAAGTCAATTTAACGACTTGAAGAGCTCATATATCAACATATTAACATCCAAAGTCAATTTAACGACTTGAAGTCAAATTTAACGACTTGTAGGATTTATTACACTAACATTAATATCCAAAGTCAATTTAACGCTCCGAGTCAAAATTTAATGATTGTGGATTTATGAAACTAAACATTTAATATCAAAGTCAATTTAATGACTCGAAGTCAAATTTAATGACTTGTAGGATCTATGATACTAACAGATTAATATCCATAGTCAATTTAATGAATTGAAGTCAAATTTAACGACTTGTAGGATTTATAACTTAGACATTGATTGTAATGATACATCAGATTAGCATATAGTCTGGTAAAACACTTGTATCCGTACTTTATAGCATGTATTCCCCTTACGGGTTTATGAAATAATTAAAGAGATTAAAAGTGAGGCTATGAACTCACTAAGTTATTGAAAAACAATCACATTGTTATAAGATAAATGAGTATGTAAAAGAGTGTAACATGCATGTATCCCCCTCGCGGGTTTATAAAACATGTAAAATAAGTAAAGGCGAGGTTATGAAAACTTCACTGATCGTAGTTGTAATAATTATTCGAAATGAAAGCTGAACGCCTTATCACAATCTTAAACGGGATATGTTGATATAGTAAAAGATAGTAAATAGCCCACGTGCAGCAACCTGAGTAAATATGTTGAGTCTTAGGAAGATTGTATTCTAGAACTTTAGTTTTAGGAGTTATGAGTTTGATTGAAGAGTTTGGAATTATTGTATCACCGTTCGGGGCCATATAATTTCAGAAGTCATTCGTAATACGTTTGAGGAGCTTAGGCATTTCAATTGTAAAACCCAACAATCAGTCAGAACGTAATACCAAGATGAAATTCCTTAATATGAAGCTCCCTAGTATTGTGATACGATATAATCGGTTTTAAGCGTTTTAATAAATATCTGGAAATGTTAAGCACGAGAAGCGTTAATTAAAGTTATGTCTGGTAAGGTTTTAATTATGATTTTACACTTTTTCAAAATGTTATATTTTAGACCCTAGGGTTTGGAAAATTGCAATTAGACCCTTAGAGTTTGCACTTTTACGACTTTGGTCCTTCAACTTTGAAAGATATACCAAGTAAACCTTGGACTTTGAAAAGTGACATAATAGATCCCTGGAGTTATAACTTTGATAAAATGACACTTTTAGCCCTTTTAGTTATAAGTTTCTGAAAGTTACGATATATACCCCTTGCATGGACTATAATTACAAAACATGTCCAAATTGCCATGCAAGCTTAGTTTAACATTTCAATAGACATTTATAAGTTATAATAAACTAAAATATGAAGTTTTAACGCAACACAAGTTTAAAATAACGATTCGTTAAGCTAGGAAGTAAAATGGGTCAAATTAGGGTTTCAAAACGTAAACGCGCGGGTTTTAAGTTCAAATTCCTTCATTAATCAATAAAGTGGTTATTTTAACATTAGTTAAGCATGCTAGGATAGATTATAACAATATTTAACCATTATAACATTTAGTTTTAAGAAAAACGCGAAATTAGGGTTTCGGGTGTACGGTTTTGGATCAAAATAGAAAATGAGCATGAATTGGGTTATGAAACTTTAACAAGAGTATATTTAGGATCATATGAACATTATAAGGGTGTAGTAGCAGAAGTAGAACATTCAAAACCTGGGTTTGAGCTTATAGCTTAGAAACGGGTCGAAATCGGGACTTTTAGCTTCGTACGCCTAGAATAACGACTCCCGGGCTTCGTTTCTTGGTTTCTTTTGCTTCCTTTCTGTACTTGAGCCTTCTTAAGATCTCTTAGGATCTATTAGAGCAAAGTATTGCTTCTATGTAAGGGTTATAGAGGAGGAAGTGGGGGATGAAGAAAAATGAAGAGTTTAGGTCTCTATTTATAGGTAAAGGAAGTCTTGGTGACTAAGGGAGCTTTGTGATCTGATCTTGGACACTTGGAATAGCTAGATCATGAGGTGGGGAGGCTATGTGATGAGTATGCATGCTAGAAACTAACTAGAAGGTGTTGGAATGCCCATGTGCTTGCTGCGGCTGTTTTGATCTAGAAGAAGGTGATGTGGCTTTGATTTTGGCCATGTGAAGGTAAGAGCAGGTGGGTAAGCTGCTTGAGGGATTCTAGAATAGGTTCACATAAGATCCTTGCACATGGTTAGGGCTAAAATGGGTTAAAGAAGCCAAAAATGGGGTGCGGGTCTGTTTTGGACTCGGCATGGTTTTCACAAGTTTTCAAGCTTTTATTTCATGTGTACTTGATTAAGGATAGCTAATATATGTAGCCAAGGTCTGATATAGGAAGGATTAACAAAGATTAGCAATTGGTTTGGGTTAAAACGGATTAGAATTGAAGAAATGAGGTCACAGGTTTGATTAGGGCACGTTTAGGGTTTTCTTGACTTTCTTGGTTTATATTTTGCATACTCTTGATTAGGAATGATGGAATACAGATCCTAGAGCTTAAATAAAGTATTATCAATGAAGTTTGATCATTGGTTTTAGTTAAAATGATTTGAAATTGAAAGAATAAGTCATAGCTTGGAATTAGGGTTCATATAAGGCTTTTAGGGTTTCCTAGTTTTGTAATTCTTGTACATTATTGAAGCAAGGATGGATAATGATGGATAAAGGTTTTTAAACTCATTTTATGGGTTTAAAATGACTCTTGGTTGCTTACTTGAGAATGAGATGGTCTGAAAATGAGTAAACGGGTCAAAATCACAATTAGGGTACAATTAGGGTTTCCTGGATTTATTTCTTGTGTAATTGAAGTAGAATGATGAAATGATGATGGAATGATGTTTGAAAATGATTGATAATGTTATAAATTAAGTTATTAAAACTTATTTGAGAGTTGGTTTAGGTTTACAATGGATAAAAATGAAGAAACGTGTCATGGTTTAGAATCTAGCTTGGTTTTAGGGTTTAGGGTTTTGAATTAGGGTTTTGAGTGTAAATATGTGTGTGAAGGCTTATGAATAGAATAATTAGGGTTTACACATTGTAGAATGAGTATAGTAGCTTGTACATAAGTGGTGATGAAGAAATTGGAGGTAAAACGGCTATTTTAGAGATCATGCTTAATGACTTGTATATTGAGCTTTTAAGGACTTGTACCTTTCTTTGGATAGAATGTATATTCATATGAGATGTTATGATATTTGTACATATGCTTTAGTAGCTTGTACATTCACTTTAGATATTAATCTTTCATGGAATTAGGGTTTAGAGGTATATGATAACGGTTTAAAGCCCGTTTAGATATAACGTTGCGAATGGTACATTATAGGAATAATGTACTTTGTAATGATGATAGGATGATATTTACTTGACATGTTATGATGTTTGCTTGACATATATGAAGATAGGATTGCCCTAGATAGGTTACGTGAGCTTGTCTACTTTAGTTATGACATACTAAGATATATAAGTAATGTAATAAAGCAAAAAATTTCCCGTACAATTATGATCATAGTAAAATAGGTTTTGTATTTGATGAAAATCCTTGGGGTGTTATAGATAGCAAATGTACGCATTGAGCACCATAAAAGAAATCGCACACCTTTGCTAGATTTTGACATGTCTTCTTCACAACATTGAAAACACAAACAAGTTACCTCCAAATGTTGTAAGTCATTTGAGATATAATAAGAACACGTACCTAAGAAATTCCACTTCATCTTCAAATAAATCATAAACAATCTTCTTCATAACCAATTAATCCAAGAAATCAAAAAATGAGCCTTTTAAACATTTAAGAACATTTAAATGAATCTGAATTATTAGCTTCCCCTTAAACCAAGCAGTATTAACCAACAGTAGAAAACATCTTTTTATTGGCAGTATTAAATATATAAGCAGCACAAACCTTGGTTTAAGTCCAACAGTAGTAACTGTTAAATTTACCCTAGCAGCAAAAACTTAATACTGGTAGCATTAAAAATATACTAGCAGTATTAATCATACTAGCATCACTAAGTATAAACTGGCAGCATTAACCTTTAGTGATAGCAGCATTAACATGAACTGGTAGCACTAATCTTCCTTTGGCAGCATTAACCAGTTACTTGGCAGTATTAACGTCTCCTGGCAGCACTAACTTACATAAGCAACACTAATAATCATAAGCAGCAGCACTAACCTTCAAAGATAAGGCTAGCAGTATAATGTTTTACCTTGGTAGTAGAAACATCAACGCGAGCAGTACTAACTTGTAACCACTGTTTAAGGATACCTTTTTTTTAAGTATCCAGACGACGCTTTTTAGTGTCACAAAGCTGTCACGAATCCGTCACAAATTAGCATTATCCTTAAACGAAGCATCGTGTTTACTGTAACACAACATTGATATCAAACCAAGAAACACTTGTTGCCTATCCCTTGATGTAGTTTATACATAAAAACATGCTTTTTGTTTTGATTATAATTAGGGTTTGACAAACCCTAATGTTGCCGAATGTGACTAGTACCCAAAACTGAAAACTTGAACCTTCTTTTCTTCATAAACTCGACATGAAACACACCTTGTAGATCCTAGATTATAACAACCCAAGAATTTTCATCAAATGTAAAACCTATTTTACTATGATCATAATTGTACGGGGAAATTTTTCGCTTTATTACATTACTTATATATCTCAGTATGTCATAACTAAAGTAGACGAGCTCACGCAACCTATCTATGGCAATCCTGTCTTCATATATGTCAAGCAAACATCATAACATGTCAAGTCAATATCATCATATCCGTTTTACAAGGTACATTATTCCTATAATGTATTATTCGCAACGTTATATCTAAACAGGCTTTAAACCGTTATCATATACCTCTAAACCCTACATACTACTACACTCAATATACAATGTATAAACCCTAAATATTCTATTCATAAGCTTTCATACATCTTTTTGTACTCAAAACCCTAATTCAAAACCCTAAACCCTAAAACCAAGCTAGATTCTAAACCATGACACGTTTCTTCAATTTTATCCATTGTAAACCTAAACCAACTCTCAAATAAGTTTTAATAACTTAATTTATAATATTATCAATCATTTTCAAACATTATTTCATCATCATTTCATTATTCTACTTCAATTACATAAGTAATAAATCCAGGAAACCCTAATTGTACCCTAATTGTGATTTTGACCCGTTTACTCATTTTCAGACCATCTCATTTTCAAGTAAGCAACCAAGAGTCATTGTAAACCCATAAAATGACTTTACAAACCTTTATCCATCATTTACCATCCTTGATTCAACAATGTACGAGAGTTACAAAGCTAGAAAACCCTAAAAGCCTTATATGAACCCTAATTCCAAGCTACGGCTTATTCTTTAAATTTCAATCCTTTTTAACTTAAACCAACGATCAAACCTCATTAATAATCCTTTATATAAGCCCTATGATCAGTATTTTATCATTCCCAATCAACAATATTCGAAATATAAACCAAGAAAGTCAAGAAACCCCTAAACAAGCCCTAGTTGAACCCGTGACCCCATTTCTTCAATTCTAACCCATTTTAACCCAAACCAAATGCTAATCTTTATTAATACTTCTTATATCCGACCTTAGGAACATATATTAACCATCCTTAATCAATTACACATGAAATATGAGCTTGAAAACTTGTAAAACCTTTGTCGAACCGAAAACAGACCCGAACCCCTTCTTTATCATTTTTGAACCATTTAAAACCAAACCATGTGCAAATAACTTTCATGAACCCCTTCTAGAAACCTTTAAACAGCTTACCCACCTGCTCTTACCTTTTCATGGCCAAAATTGAAGACACATGATGGCCTTGTTGTCCATCTTCTAGCTGTGACACCCAAACACTCCTAGAAACCATCCACCTTGCTAAGCTAGCCTCCATAGCCCCTAATACTCATTACATATCTTCTACACATCACCCTCTATCCCTTACATATGTCCCATACCAGAATCATAAGCTTACTTAACCTCTTTGGTCTCAAAATACTATAAATAGGGCTAATGTGTGTTCATTCAAACTCGCACCACATCTCTTCTTTCTCAAACCAATAAGGCAGCAATCCTTTGCTCCCATATGATCCTAGGATCATTAAAGAAGTTCAAGAAGTGAATCCCTAAAGAATTGAAGCCTTGGAGTGAAGATACAAGGCGTACGAGTGGAAATACTACCCGAAATGACCCATTTCCACCATTTTTTATCATTGAAGCTCAAACCTAAGTTCTGGATGTTCTACTTCTGCTAATACACGCTTATAATGTTCATATGATCCTAAATAAACTCTTGGTAAAGTTTCATAACCCAATTCATGCTCATTTTCCGTTTTGATCCAAAACCGTACACCCGAAACCCTAATTTTATGTTTTTCTTAAAACTAAATGTTATAATAGTTAAATATTGTTATAAAATATCCTAGCAGGCTTAACTAATGTTAAAATAACCACTTTATTAATTAATGAAGGAATTTAAACTTAAAAGCCACGCGTTTACGTTTTGAAACCCTAATTTGGCCCATTTTACTTCCTAGCTTAATGAATT
>BQNB010032341.1:2408-16183 GCA_026074375.1 Tanacetum coccineum | reverse complement strand
TACGGAAAAAAGAGTGTAAATTTATAAAATCATCTCTCTCTCATATATCTTAGCCCTTCATTAGCCCCTTATTTTTTAGATCTAATGGCTTAGATTAATCTCCAATTTACACTAAATAGGCTAACAAGGGTATCTTTGTCATTTCAACCCATCACACCTCATATATAATGAAAAAATACATGCACTTCATATTTTTAGTGTGAAAAATTATAAAAACTCTCTGAAACTATGAACAGAGAGTTGTTTATTACTGTCATCACCACCATTCACCACCGATCACCACTGATCACCACCGATCACCACCATTGACCACGACAATCATCACCAACCACCTACTACCACCGCAATAATCGCAATAAATACCGTGAATCAAACCATAAATTCGATAGATATGAAAAAAGATGCTGATTTAGATCTTGTCACATGCTGGTAATTATTTTTAATTAATTACTTTTTTTTACTGGTTTTAGGGTTTTGATTTTTTTTGTTCTGTAAATGTTAGATCTTGTCACATGTGAACATGATATATAAAGCTCTATCTTATTGATTGTTTTAGATATGTTGGCTTCTTGTTTCGATTTTAGTTGAAATTAAGCGTCCTTTACTATTTTGATCTTGATTGATGCTTTGGTGTTAGTCGCGCTCTATTTAAGTTTTGTAGGAATATTTTCACCCGTGAAAATTTTATTAAAGGTTATTTTAGTTGTGTAAGAATATCTTCACATGTGAACATTTTTATCGAGGATTGATGCTTTGGTGTTAGTCGCGTTCTATTTAAGTTTTGTAGGAATATCTTCACCTGTGAAAATTTTATTGAAGGTTGTTTTAGTTTTGTAAGAATAACTTCACATGTGAAATTTTTTATTGAGGATAGTCGTGTTCTATTTAAGTTTTGTAGGAATATCTTCACTCGTGAAAATTTTATTAAAGGTTATTTTAGTTGTGTAAGAATATCTTCACATGTGAACATTTTTATCGAGGATTGGTGCTTTAGTCTTAGTCGCATTCTATTTAAGTTTTGTAGGAATATCTTCACCCGTGAAAATTTTATTGAAGGTTATTTTAGTTTTGTAAGAATATCTTCACCAAGGATTGATGCTTTGGTCTTAGTCGCGTTCTATTGAAGTTTGGTAGCAGTATCTTCACCTGTGAAAAGAACATACCCTCTTGCTCTGCAGTTACGACAATCAAAATACTGATCTTTCTCAGTTGCTTTAGTCTGCATTTCTGCTCATTGTGTATCCAAAACTACAATGTTGACTTAATACACGAGGCTTAACAGGAGTTTTTGACTAGTAGTTGTTGGCTTATAAATCGTTACTTATTGGTTTTAAATTTGTTATAGTGAAGAGTGTCATTGTGCGTGAGGTTTGTTACTAATTTGGATTTACGTTGCTTTACTTTTTTTATTTAATTAATTACATTTACCTAACCGGTGAATGTTTCGTTGTGTAATTTGTTTTCTTATTGAATGTGTTTTGTTAATGGCGCTAAATTGTTACGTGTTTCAAGGTATTAACGCAAAGTTAGTCACGAAGTAATGGATATTTAAAAGATTTAACTTGAGGCATGACAACTTCTATGGCTATTGTATTATCTATTTACATAGTGAATATGTATTGAACCACTGTCAATGCACGAGTTTGTTTCATGTTTGGAGATATTTGCTGGTTAATAATAAAGTTACCAAAATTTAAATTATCTTAACTGAGGCATGCGCATGACAGTATGACTGCTGGTGATTTTTTCAAAGGAAGTGTGTAGGATAGTTTAGTGTACTAAGGTTAAAAGTGTTGTCCAGCTTCAGTCAATACATATATCATGTTTCGGATTGCAGATTTTATGCATAAAATATTTTTGGTTCTTTCCAAAATGTCATAGATATGTCATTTGCATATATTTACTGACTGTAATGTAGTGGTGTAATCAGTCACAAGTCACAACACATTTTTCCAAATAATTTATATTCTAGTTCATGTAATTACGAACATCATGAAAATGTGCAGAATGGCTTCAGAATCTGACTCATCTCAACCTCTGCCTGAAGTTAGTGATGTTAAGACTTCCACATCCACCGCCACTGAGCAAATTAATAGTTATGCAGTTGACTCATCATCTCAACCTACGACTAAAGTTACTGATGTTAAACCTCATACATCAACTGTCGCCAAGCATGTTAATATTTTCGCAGTTGACTAATCTTTCGCGGAACCTACACCCATTGTGTCATCTTCAAATGACACTTGGGTCAAAGAACGCCTAGAGCAAATGACAGTGCGGGTAATGTAGCTTCATGTTTTATATCAGCCGTTCTTCAGTCTTGAGTCGCATAAAGTTACAGTTTATCCAGGAAGGAATGTGGCAGATATTTTAATAGTAATCAGCAATTTTAGTATCCCAACAGGATTAAGGGTAGCAGAAGCTTCTCTTTTGAAACAACAGGTATACATTTTATCCAGTCTAATGTTCCTACAAAATAGGATTTAGCATTTCTTTTTTGTTTCTGATTGTTCTTTCTTCAATTTAGGATACCTATTAATGTGAATTGTAGGCAGAAATTATTCCCGAGCACAGAGCATTGGTTTTTCCTATGGTGAAGCATCCGTTTTGTTGTGGGATTTCTGGTTGCTGAACTTCCAAAGTTGGAAATAAGGAAAGAAGAGGATGATGTAAAACCAAGCTCGCTCTCTAAGGATTCTTATGCGGTTTACCCATACTCAATCCCAAAATCATGGGAAATCCAAAGCTTTGTAGATAAAACATTGGATTTGCCCAATTTCTCTGCTGAACAGAGATTAAATGCAATAAACATCTCTGGCTCTGTCGCTATGGCGTATGTTATGGATCAGGTTAATGACCCGTAACTCACAATTGTTGATTTAGTGTCTAATGTTAGAGACTGAATGTTTAGAATACTTGTATGATTCAATCATACTTATTTTCTGTTTATGTTTTACGACAGAAAGCAATGTTACTTCAGCAATCTTCATGGCAAAACAATGTTAGGATGAATAATTTGGTTGAGCAAGTAAGGTTCTTTCTTCATATACAATATACTCAAAAAAAATCCCATCTTCGTAGCTATTCTAGACATATAAACTTCTTTGTTTTATGATCATATGTTTGTCTATTTGCAGATTCGTGGTCCACTTTCTAGCATCCGTACCTTAAGCAAAATGTTAGCGGTCACTATGAAGAAAAATGAGGTGCATCACCAAACCTGATAATTTTTAGTTTTGTTTTCTAGTTAAGAGTGTGTTTATGTGAATTTGGTATTATAGATTCCATATGATATTATTGAAGACATAATGGTATTAGGAGACCATATGAAAGATACTCTTCAACAACTCCTAGAGGCTGTTCAAGTGACAAAGGTTTGCTCTTGCACGGAAACATATTATTTGTTTAATGGTTAATTCACTACAGCATGGTATCTTTGTTGGGCTTCAAGGAGTATAATAATAGTTTTTTATTTTTCTTTCCAGACTAATATAGTTCGCTACATGAAGAAAACCTAGTGAAAATAGACGAGTCAGTGCACGATAGGATTTTCACGTTAGTAAAATAGTTTATCAAAGTCTGCCAAGTTAAACATTGCATATATATTAATACTTAACATATACAAAGTACTATTACTAATATGTGCCTTTCATGTCGATTAGGCCATGCAATGCTTCCCATGTACTCTCTGATCTTGTGGATGCACTTAAACCCCTGGCTCTTAAGCAACAGTGTATGGTACAAATATCTTAACTTCCCTAGACTTTGGAGGTTGTTGTTGAAGAACCTGCTATACAGCAGGCTTTAAGCAATTTGATTAAGGGTGCTTTATTGCGTACAAATGTAGGAGCAATGGTTGAGATCGTGTCAACCTCAGCTCCAGTTGGTCGTGCTCTTATCATAATTGATGATGATGGACCTGATATGCACTACATGGTGAGTTGACTCTCGACTTGTACTCTTAATAAATAAAGTTGGAGGTGGCAACATGGGTGGGTCAGAAAGTTAGATAAAGTTTTATAGTCAAAATAGGTGGTCTTGGTGCGGGGTCTGGTTTAAATGTTTTATAAATAAGTAATGTGTCAAATATGATAAATAAAGTTATATAATGTTGATCTCTCTCTATTTTCTAAGGGAAATTTGGCATGAAAGATAACATATTACTAAATTTTGCTTATGTGCGGTATTTACTGATATCTCACTTATCAAAAAGTAATGTTCAAGTTTTTTCTACCAACTGGTTCAGGGAGTCGGATTTTTTCAGATGATATGGTCAGGGAAGTTTTATGATGCATTAATATTTTTACAATATGGTGACTTTTGACTCATTTTTGTAAGATGTTATATTTTACTCGTTTTACCTGTTGACTCATTTTACAATATGGTGACTTTTGACTCATTTTCAAATTCATTCTTTGACGCCATTTGGAGCAGATATTCTATCTAAAGATATGGTTGAAGCAACATGACGTGTATAACTTTATTGTGTAAAATATGTTAAGATCTACTGGCAATAGTTTTATGGTGTGATGGTTGTTGTATGCTACATTCACATTAGATATTTGTAAATGATTAACGAGTGGTTACTGTATTTCTACGTAATCCTTTATTTATTGTGAATGACTTGAGTTTTGTCGATCTTTTTGATCTTGGTCCCATGAGCAAGTCAGATAGCAGAACAATGTGTTACAGGAAATGAGATTCAAAGATATGTGTTTCACGAAATTGTACCGTGACTACTTCTATCGTTATAACGATGACAATCTGAATCTTTTGTCTACGAATGGGTTGTTTTGTGCTATTTTCAGTTTTTATTTTCTGATGGGTCGAATGAGTCGTCTGCTTCAGGCTTATAGAGGTCCAGAGTTGTATTCTCTTGTCTGATTATTGAACCAAGTTTTATTACTTATTTTAATATAGGAGGTAAGATAACACCTCAAAACTACACTATCAAATAACTTTTATTTGATCATCTTTGTTTTAGTGCGATTGGGTATGTTGTTGTAATATAATGCTAGCCGTCATGGATAAGAGTAATATAGGGCAAAAGTTTGATAAACTTGACTATCTTTTTTATCCGATGTTGAATCGATCATCAGAAGAAGAATTATGCCAAAAATTAGGATACATTTTGGTCAATCAAACTTCCATCGAAGAGAAGAAAATGAAAGGCTTTCATCAAAATTCTCGTAGAATCTAGAATGAAGTTCTCATTCTGTACATGCCAGATCATGAATTAGTAACTGCATTTAAATTCTAAAAAAATTCTGATAACAAAAATTGACTTTAGGGTAGTTACGAAATAGAGATTGATGCTATAATCATAGTGGCGATTTTACGGTCTTACTTCAACCCTTTGCTATTTCATATTCTACTTCGATCTTGAAGGTTTTATTTTGTGGGATCGTAAGATCGTACAATCCTACGATCGCAATTGCGATTTTGATAATCATGATCCAGAATCGCGATTTTGATAAGCATGATCCAGAGTACTCGAGTTAAAGAGAAACAACAGAAAATGTGCATATAACTTGTTTTTAGTTTAGTTATTGTGTATAATTTACGTTATTTTCTTATTGCCAATGCTTTGTATGTTTTATAATTTATATTTATTCTAGAATTTTATAATATGAAGTTTTGTTATATCTAAAATGGTAGTTTTATTTTTGTGAATTTGGTTATTGGATTATTAATTTAACTATTGAATTTTTATAGTTGATGAGCCAAAGTAAACTTCATTTCACCCTAATTGCTTTTATGTGGAACAACCAAAGGCTATGTAGCCACCATTGAAATGATAAAAGGAAAACATAGTAAACCACCTAAAAGATGCCTCAAAAGACAAATAATCGATCCAATAAGTTCATTACCAGCTTACTTACTTGTTGATAGCATATCTTGTTTAGACTCTACAAAATAGGCTATTAGAACATGCACACTGTCGAAACGATGGCAATTTCTTTGGCCTCAACTTCCTAATCTCAATTTTATACATAATGTTCCCGATGAGGATCATATCATTGAATTCTATTCGTCTCTGGAAAATATCTTAAGTCAATATGGCCAATCAAATATCAACAAATTCCAGTTGCATGCATCTTACACCTATGGAGTGGATGTCGAAACCTGTATTCGTTACGTCATCGATCTTAACGTTTAAGAGTTTGATATTAATGTTTAAGATTATAGTCGATGCACTGGCTTTGTTTTACCTGATTTTTTTTTCACATGTTCAAGTTTTATTCATATGAAATTGTTTGAGTGCTATTTTGATCAATTAGATGTCATATGTTGGAAAAACCTTAGGAGTTTGAGTATTGCCTATGGTTGTTTAGATGAAGATTTGTTTCAAAATATCTTATCCGGGAGTCCACTTTTGGAAACTTTGGTATTGGAAGCTTGCTATGGTTTTGAGTTGCTTGATATTACTAACGAGAGTGTTAAGAATTTGGTCATCTTTGGTTTTTCAAAAGATATAGATTCTCTCCTAATCAATGCTCCGTATATATTGTCGTTAATAATCAAAGATGATTTTTCGTTAATGGACATTTTGTTGTTAAACATGTCTTCTGTTATTAAAGTTGAATTAGATTACTCCAACAAGAAGATTTTTCACCCTACGAAAATGCACGAATATCATGAAATGAATGAAGAGTTGCTTAAAGCATTAATATTAAGTCTTACAAATGTCAATGAGCTTAAAGTTGGTTAAATTGTCTTAAAGGTACAACTATATTTAAACATTGGCAATTTGTATATTAGATGTTTGGATATGCATTTTGAATGTGCTTAATGTGGCTTTGAATGAATAGAAACAACTTGTGCTATCTGTCACATGCCTCTTGATATCTTGTACGTTTTACTCTGATAATCATATTATATTAAAGACAATATCAACATACTAAAACACACAAAACCACTTAGAATCACAATCAGAATCATTTTCACATGTGAAAGTATTGAACAAATAATTATTACATAATCATTTTCACATGTGAAAGTGCTCATAATCTTTGATTTATTACACTTGGAGGTACCTACTAGTTATGTATTACATACAACTTTTCACATTTGAAAGTACTAAACTATCTTGTACCGGTGACACAAATTAGATATATTGTGTAAAATTTACGTTAGTTTAGTTTAGGAGATATTAATGTTTAATAGACGATTATTTAAATTTTGTAATAATATCTTCACGCTTGCAAAAGATTTGATATTACTAGCGTATTTTTATACTAGAAGTACAAAAATAGGAGATATTGATGTTTGATAAACGATTATTTAGGTCTTGTAATAATATTTTCACGCGTGTAAAATAGGAGCATGGATTAAAACATTGATCTTATTAGCGTATATTTTACTACAAGTACAACAATAAATGTTATTGATCTTACTAGCGTTTTTTATACTAGAAGTGAAAAAATATGAGATATTGATGTTTAATAGACGATTATTTAAAATTTTAAGAATATCTTCACGCGTGCATATTATGAGCAAATTTTAAAGCTTTGATCTTACTAGCGTATTTATAATACTAGAAGTGAAAAACATAAGAAATATTGATGTTTAATTGACAATTATTTAAATTTTATAAGAATATCTTCACGTGTGCAAAAACTTTTATCTTACTAGTGTATTTTTTTACTAGAAGTATAAAAATTAAAGATATTAGTGTTTTATAGACGATTATTTATGTTTTGTAAACTTTGATCTTACTAGCATATAATTTACACTAGAAGTAATTTTTTTGGGATATTGGTCTTTAATACACGAATATTTTAATTTTGAAAGAATATCTTCACGCGTGCAAATTATGAGCAAGGGTTAAAAGCTTTGATCTTACTAGCGTATTTACTCGAAGTGCAAAAATATGAGATATATATATTTAATAGACGATCATTTAAGTTTTGTAACAATATCTTCACGCGTGCAAATTATGAGCTAAGATTAAAACTTTGATCTTACTAGCGTATTTAGAACTACAAAAATAGGAGATGCTAATCTTACTAGCATATTTTTTATACTAGAAGCGCAAAAATATGAGATATTGATATTTAATAGACGATTATTTAAGCTTTGTAAGAATATCTTCACGCGTGCAAATTATGAGCATGGATTGAAGCTTTGATCTTACTAGCGTATTTTGTATACTAGAAGTATAAAAATATGAGATATTGATGTTTAATATTCGATTATTTAAATTTATAAAATTATCTTCATGCGTGCAAATTATGAGCAAAGATTAAAATTTTGATCTTAGTAGCGTATTTTTTATACTATAAGTGCAAAAATATGATATATTCATGTTTAATAGACGATTATATAAGTTTCGTAAGAATATCTTCGCGCATGCAAATTATGAGCAAATATTAAAGTTTTGATCTTACTAGCCTATTTATATACTAGAAGTGCAAAAATAGAGGATATTGATGTTTAATAGATGATTATTTAAGATTTATAAAATATCTTCACGCGTGCAAATTATGAGCAAAGATTGAGTGCAAAATATGGGATATTGATGTTTAATAAACGATTATTTAAGTTTTATAGAAATATCTTCACGCATGCAAATTATGAGGAAAGACTAAAGCTTTGATCTTACTAGTGGTTATTTTACTAGAAGTACAAAATTAGGAGATATTGATGTTTAATATACGATTATTTAAATTTTGTAAGAATATCTTCACGCATGCAAATTATGAGTAGCGAATAAAACTTTCATCTTACTAGCGTATTTTTTATATTAGAAGTGCAAAAATATAAGATATTCATGTTTAATAGACGATTATTTAAGTTTCGTAAGAATATCTCCATTCGTGCAAATTATGAGCAAAGATTGAAGTTTTGCTCTTACTAGCGTATTTATATACTATAAGTGCAAATATAGGTGATATTGATGTTAAATAAACGATTATTTAAGTTTTTATCAAATATCTTCACACATGCAAATTATAAGAAAATATTGAAGTTTTGATCTTACTAGCGTATTATATACCAGAAGTGCAAAAATAGAGGATATTGATGTTTAATAGACGATAATTTAAGTTTTATAGAAATATCTTCACGCGTGCAAATTATGAGCAAGGATTAAAGCGTTGATCTTACTAGCGTTTTTTTACTAGAAGTACAAAATTAGGAGATATGGATGTTTAATATACGATTATTTAAGTTTTGTAAGAAATATCTTCACGCATGCAAATTATGTGTAATGATTAAAACTTTCATCTTACTAGCGTTATTTTTATACTAGAAGTGCAAAAATATGAGATATTCATGTTTAATAGACGATTATTTAAGTTTCGTAAGAATATCTTCATTCGTGCGAATTATGAGCAAAGATTGAAGTTTTGCTCTTACTAGCGTATTTATATAATATAAGTGCAAAAATAGGGGATATTGATGTTTAATAGATGGTTATTTAAGTTTTATAAAAAATATCTTCATGCGTGCAAATTATGAGCAAAGATTAAAACTTTGATCATACTAGCCTTTTTTTTACCAGAAGTACAAAATAAGAGATATTGATGTTTAATAGACAATTAATTAAGTTTTGTAAAAATATCTTTACCCGTGCAAATTATGAGTAAATAATGAGGCTTTAATCTTAATAGCGTATTTTTTATACTAGATGAAACACCCCTTTCTGTAGATGACCAAAAACACAAAAATCTTGCTCAATAAGCATGATCTTCTGTTACTCTTTGATAAACTGACAAAATTATATTACAAACAAGTCCTTGAAACTATTTTTAAATGAAAATAGACTCCAATAGCTTTCTAACAATATAAGGCCCGACTTTTAACGACTTACGATTGATTTATATGAATTTCCTAAAACCGACAAAATTTTGGAAGACTGCCTCGAGCCCGCCATACCGAATGGCTCGAAGGCTATACCGAATGGCTCGAAGGCTTGACCGAAAGGCTGGAGGGCCATACCGAACGGCTAGAGCCTTTTGGTCACTCGGACTCATTTTTTTACACTTTTTACGAAAAACCAGCTTCCCGAACTCAACGTTTCACCAAACCTTCCGGAATACATTAAAACAACATATATTTTATAAATATGAATAAACTTGATCCAAATGACCCGCGGGAACGTGTTTTACAAATTTACGAGTGTTATGCCAAACACCCGTTTTGACCCATTTTACATACAACTTCTTAAACAACTTACATATCTATTACTTTACAACCAAGACCTAACTTGGGCACTTGACAACATCTTTTACAAACCATTTTACGACACTTGGGGGGTTCAACCTTACTACGAGCTCGGTATCTACCATAATTACTTGTCTAATATCAACAAGCACTTCCATTCCATATTAGCACCGTAAGTTATCCCTTTAACACAAGAACCTACAAAACATGAACAACTACAACGGTAAGCAATAACCCTTTGAAATATCACGACACACAAAAAAAACACTACACAAATGGAGAAGTGTGTAGAAAAGTCTGGGATTATTTTAAGATTAGTCGCAAGTTTGCCAAGACTGTCTATGGGGAGTAGATACGAAAAAGATGGTGACAATAAGGCTAAACTTCTTCAAAAGAATCATTACAAAAACCAATCCACAACCAAGTTTACCGATAGTGTTTCCGTAACAAAAACCAAAAATATAATTACCGACCCCTAAAGACAATAATTTACATAACACAAGCAATCTATGCACACAACGATTGCCTACTCCCAGAACAAGAAAAACCATTATTTGAGAATAAACATGTCTAACGATCCAAGCTAGCCCGTGCACTATTCTACTTTACAAGCATATAAAGCATGATCATTGTTTTAGTCAGAATCAGATTCATACTTTCCTAACACTCAAAACTGGTTATAGTCACTTGAAGTAGCAGTAATAAGAGAACGAAACACATCCAAACAACCCTTAATATGCTTGCATCTTTGGAAAGAAAAGAGCAAACTAGCGAAAAATTTAAACATATTTAACAATGCAGAAGCCATAAATGTACATGTACCTGGTAACTTTTGAGGATGTTTTATAAGATATCCCATCATCTTTAACAACAGTTGGAATAAACTCATCAATGAAAGAGTGAGTTTGGAAACCACTTGCACCACTTTTAGTAAGCAAATGCCAAATAATCTCGTGATCCAATGGGTCAAATTTCACCCCACGTGGCAACCTTGTCCATTCTTGATTAACCTACAGAAACTATTAGAACATAGTGGAATTAGTATAAGGGCTTCCTAGGAAGTGTAGGTAAGTCTAATATGATAAACATGCTATAAATGACATTAAAGAATATAATGATATGGGACTAAGTAAGCAAAAAAGAAAGTTTCTCAAATTATCAAAACTTTGGAACTTGCCTTCAGAAGTAGGTAACTGCATGAAAAAGATGACTTGCCTGTAGATCCAGAGTTGTAAGAGACTGCAGCTGCTTATTTATTCGTTTAAAGACATGATAATAAAGATCCCAGGCCTGAAAGAAGCACATAACAAGTAAGCCTCTTAAAACCATAAAATTTCAACACTTACCCGATAAAACTAGAACAGAGATTGAAGAACAACGGCTCATAACTTTTCACTTTCTAGATTTCTTCTTAGATGACTTTAAAGAAGGCTTTGGTTGCACTGCAGGTGCACTGCTGGAAGATCCTTTTGAACTTGATGGTTGGCTTGATTTTGCATTTACATTATTTGCAGCTTCTTTGGCCACTGCACCCTGAGAACCTCTAATCTGAGCCGCCCTTTTATCTTTCCTTTTTGGCCTGAAGCTGACCTCTCTCTTCTAGGTAGCCACCGCTCTGGATCCGGTGGTGGACCAGGGTTAGCTGGGTCAAATCCTTTCGGGTACTTTGGCTTTCTCTTCCTCTTAGATATATCCTTGCTTTTTGTTTCTTGAGGTTCAACGGTGTTCCCCAAGTGATCCCGTTTTCAACATGCTTTTCACCCGAAGTCTTCTCCAAAGCATTTACATTGACACATGCCAAACCAGGAAGCGGTTTCAGTTGCTTCTCGTAAGTTTTTGCCTTTTCAACATCTGTATAAGCAGCAGTCTGTATCAACCCAACTACAGCCTCAATACTATTATGACTTTTCAAATAATTTTGAAGCTTCTTCTTTTTGACCGTGCTTTAACTTAAAAGCTGCTGCTTCTTGCATGATAACACTCAGCTTATTATCTTCAGTCATGGCATTCAACCAATAATTAATGGCAGAATCGAGAACGTCACCAGCACCATTAATACCCCCAGAACGTTCTTTTAGGGAAACAAGAGTGGCAACAGTAGCGGGAAAGTGCTGGATACCAGGACTTCTCATAAAGATTCTGATGCAATCTATGGATGCCTTGCAGCTACAGCTATCTGAGCCCTAGCAAGTAAAACGATCTGTGATTTTGGAGGGAATTTTTCTGCATACTTTCCTAACATTTCTTCAGCTTTTCCAGCCTTGTTTTCTTTCATAAAGACAGCAGCTTGAAGCAGTACATGTGTTACACTGCTGGGAAACATTTGTGGCAATGCATCAGCAAGTTCCTGAGATTGTTGAATTTTGAAGAAGTTTAAACAAATTCTCTAAAATAAAGATGTAAAAGATGAAAGTAATTGATTTTGACCTGATTTATCTTGTTAGAATGAAGTAGAAATAGCATCCGATTAATGAAGATTGATTCCTTCTGTTTTGGTAAAAGTTTCAACTCTAATCCAGGGACAAGCCCGAAGCTCTGATCTCCATTAGTTTTTTGTATTATACGATCCAAGTTTTTTTAAGCCATCAGATGCATCTTTAGGACCCTTCAATGCGATTATATTGTTTATTGCAACTGCATTTAAGGATTCATCATGCAGGTTCCGCTTGATAAGGTCTATGTATGATGACATGGCCTTTGGTTTGTTTCATAACAGCTGAAGTAAAATCATTGATTCAGTTTAAAATTGCACAGAGCATAATCTTATAAAACTTGTATTTGCTAGTTGTTACCTGCTGTACATGGGCCAGCTATGGGTGCCAACTCCTTCTCTATCTCTTCATCAGTTGAATTTTCATCCATCAACGTCTCCTGACTGATTCTGTCAAGAATTATACTTAAATCGTATATTTTGCAGTTTTATACATGTAAAGTAATGAAGGACATTACAAAAACTAGAAAGTAGAAACAACTACATGTCTAAGAAAATTAACAATAGCAGGTCACAAATAAAAGCATACCAGTGCATATGCAGATACAAAGCTCATTGCTAAGCTACCGTAATGGATGTAACTAGATTTCACATCTAAGTGTAGCCCAGTAATGGAACTTGAACATTGTTGTTAAGAGAGCCAGAATCATGCTACAGCCAAACATACTTTTCGTATATATAAAATTCTATAGTTTATACAAGAAAACATAAGAAATAGACCCTCAATTAGAAAAAGAAAACTACTCTTGCATCATAGTTTGAGGTAACTAACAACTTTTTAATTGGAAAACTCTATAACAAAACTAAAAAAAACTAGTTCCTTGATATGCCAAATTCTGCAATATAGTAAAAAAATGATCCTTACTCTATGCACATATGTTCCATTTCTACCCACAACTTTCGGGTGGCGGGGTGGGGGGATCCCCTCCCTGCCCCTATAATGTTCAGATTATGGTGTACCCTTTTTATACCATTAAACTCTAATGAAAATTACTAATGCTTAAAACCAATCAAAGTCTACGTAAGAACAAGCAGACGCCTCTCGCTAGTTAAAGTAATGTTGCTGCTACTTTAGTTGCTTTATCATTCCTAGTTTCCTACCATTAGAACCTTAGAT